>WNWK01002234.1:5000-146465 GCA_009830355.1 Cherax destructor
AGGGGTCTATTGGTAATTTCCCTTATGGCTGGTGGGAGGCTGTTTAACAGTCTTGGGCCCCGTTAATATGTTTTCTCTTACTGTACTAATGGCTTCCCTACTTTTCACTGGGGGTATGTTGCCCCGCCTACCAAGTCTTAAGCTTTCGTAGGGAATGATTTCTGGTGAGGCGAGTACCTCCATGGTTGGTTGGTGAGGCGAGTACCTCCATGGTTGGTTGGTGAGGCGAGTACCTCCATGGTTGGTTGGCGAGTACCTCCATGGTTGGTTGGTGAGTACCTCCATGGTTGGTTGGTGAGTACCTCCATGGTTGGTTGGTGAGTACCTCCATGGTTGGTTGGTGAGTACCTCCATGGTTGGTTGGTGAGTACCTCCATGGTTGGTTGGTGAGTACCTCCATGGTTGGTTGGTGAGTACCTCCATGGTTGGTTGGTGAGTACCTCCATGGTTGGTTGGTGAGTACCTCCATGGTTGGTTGGTGAGTACCTCCATGGTTGGTTGGTGAGGCGAGTACCTACATGGTTGGTTGGTGAGGCGAGTACCTCCATGGTTGGTTGGTGAGGCGAGTACCTCCATGGTTGGTTGGTGAGGCGAGTACCTCCATGGTTGGTTGGTGAGGCGAGTACCTCCATGGTTGGTTGGTGAGGCGAGTACCTCCATGGTTGGTTGGTGAGGCGAGTACCTCCATGGTTGGTTGGTGAGGCGAGTACCTCCATGGTTGGTTGGTGAGGCGAGTACCTCCATGGTTGGTTGGTGAGGCGAGTACCTCCATGGTTGGTTGGTGAGGCGAGTACCTCCATGGTTGGTAGGTGAGGAGTACCTCCATGGTTGTTGGTGAGGGAGTACCTCCATGGTTGCTTGGTTGGTGAGGCGAGTACCTCCATGGTTGGTTGGTGAGGCGAGTACCTCCATGGTTGGTTGGTTGGTGAGGCGAGTACCTCCATGGTTGGTTGGTGAGGCGAGTACCTCCATGGTTGGTTGGTGAGGCGAGTACCTCCATGGTTGGTTGGTGAGGCGAGTACCTCCATGGTTGGTTGGTGAGGCGAGTACCTCCATGGTTGGTTGGTGAGGCGAGTACCTCCATGGTTGGTTGGTGAGGCGAGTACCTCCATGGTTGGTTGGTGAGGCGAGTACCTCCATGGTTGGTTGGTGAGGCGAGTACCTCCATGGTTGGTTGGTGAGGCGAGTACCTCCATGGTTGGTAGGTGAGGCGAGTACCTCCATGGTTGCTTGGTGAGGCGAGTACCTCCATGGTTGCTTGGTTGGTGAGGCGAGTACCTCCATGGTTGGTTGGTGAGGCGAGTACCTCCATGGTTGGTTGGTTGGTGAGGCGAGTACCTCCATGGTTGGTTTGTGAGGCGAGTACCTCCATGGTTGGTTGGTGAGGCGAGTACCTCCATGGTTGGTTGGTGAGGCTAGTACCTCCATAGCTGGTTAATGAGGGTAGTACCTCATTGGGTGGCTGATGTGGGTAGTACTTCCCGAGGTGGTTGTTTGAAGGACTTCCCTGGGTAGTTGAGTAGGGTAGTACTTCCCGAGGTGGTTGTTTGAAGGACTTCCCTGGGTAGTTGAGTAGGGTAGTACTTCCCGAGGTGGTTGTTTGAAGGACTTCCCTGGGTAGTTGAGTAGGGTAGTACTTCCCGAGGTGGTTGTTTGAATGACTTCCCTGGGTAGTTGAGTAGGGTAGTACTTCCCGATGTGGTTGTTTGAAGGACTTCCCTGGGTAGTTGAGTAGGGTAGTACTTCCCGAGGTGGTTGTTTGAAGGACCTCCCTGGGTAGTTGAGTAGGGTAGCAATTCCTGAGGTGGTTGCTGCCTACCAACCTCCGAGTCAGGCTTCTATCAACCTTGTGTTGCTGGCTACACACACACTCAACTACTATAAACTGCTGTGAATAATACAACTTGGGCGGGAGTTGGTGGTGGTAAGTTTTGAAAGAACACAGGAGGTGGTAGTGGTGGACTGGCGAGAACAAAAGACTAAGTGGCAAGGAATTTACAAGGACAGGAGAGTTCCAGAGGTCACCACCCCCGAGGCTCGGTCCCAAACCAGACCTCCTGGATGCTGGCCTGATCGGGCAAACTGTTAGTGCCTGCCGCCCATATTCCAACGTATCAACCACAACCTAGCTGATCAGGAACTGTTTTTGAGGAATCTGTCGAGTTCCCACTTGAAGACAGCTAGGTGTTTCGGTACTCTCCCTTATGTATTAAGGAAGAAGCTTTCTCTGTGTACTCCTAGCTCCCCTGCTTTTCCTTGGAGATATCCTGCACCGTCTGCCAAGCCTCTTGTGTTCGCAAGTAAATTTCAGCGTGCAGGTTTGTGACTAATCCCTCCAATATCTTCCAGATGTAAATTATAATACATCTTTATCGTGTACGTTCTAAGGCGTGCTATTCCAGGGACTTCAAATACTCCCAGTAATTTAGGTGCTTCACTGAGTTTATACGAGCTGTGAAATTTCTCTGTACATTTTCCAGCTCAGTAATTTTGCCAGCCTTGACCGTTAGTACACATCAATATTCCAGCCTATAGAGAACTTGTGACCTGAAAAGTATTATCGGCTTGTCATCTTTTATTCCTAAAGTTTTAGTTATCAAACCTATCATTTTATACGCAGTTGCGATAACAACACTGTATTCTTTGAACGTGAGATCTGACATTATCACCCCCAGGTCTCTCACATTTGTCTACGTTCTACTGAGTGGTTTGAGTTTCTCTTTTACTTCGATCTCTATTTTCTCCATTCTTCCGTGACGTACTAAGTGAAATTTGCCCATGGCATCATGTGTAACACACTGTTCATGTTTCTCCTACATGCATATTTACGCTCACTGATTCTGGTAGACGAATAAGACATGTGCAGCAGTTAGGTATCTTGTACTAGTGGGCCTTGACTCTAGGGACGTCACTTACACATTCCCAGCCTCAACTCTAGAGGTATAAAAGGCTCCATTCTCATGCTTCAGCTTGAGTGTTCAGAACAATGGAGCTGAACACTTCTCCAGGCTGTGGTACTGACCACCTCTAAACTAAGTCTTCAAAGCTGATGGCCAGATTACATCATCTTCACCTCTCCACTGCTTCTGCCGTCTTCACATTTAGTCACCTCTGTATTCCACTGAACAGACTACTGTGTACCTGGAGTTTACCTGGAGAGAATTCCAGGGGTCAACGCCCCCGCGGCCCGGTCCGTGACCAGGCCTCATGTTGGACCAGGCCTGATCAACCAGGCTGTTACTGCTGGCCGCACGCAGTCCAACGTACGAACCACAGCATGGCTGGTCAGGTACCGACTTTAGGTGCCTGTCCAGTGCCTGCTTGAAGACAGCCAGGGGTTTGTTGGTAATCCCCCTGATGTATGCTGGGAGGCAGTTGAACAATCTTGGGCCCCTGACACTTATTGTGTTGTCCCTCAACGTGCTAGTGGCACCCCTGCTCTTCATTGGGGGGATGTTACACCGCCTGCCGAGTCTTTTGCTTTCGTAGGGAGTGATTTTCGTGTGCAGGTTTGGTACTAATCCCTCGAGAATTTTCCATGTGTATATAATAATGTATCTCTCCCGCCTGCGTTCTAGAGAGTACAGGTTTAGGAACTTCAAGCGTTCCCAGTAATTGAGGTGGTTTATCGCACTTATGAGTGCGGTGAAGGTTCTCTGCACATTTTCAAGGTCAGCAATTTCACCCGCCTTGAAAGGTGCAGTTAGTGTGCAGCAATATTCCAGCCTAGATAGAACAAGCGATCTGTAAAGTGTCAACATGGGCTTGGCATCCCTGGTTTTGAAGGTTCTCATTATCCATCCTGTCATTTTTCTAGCAGATGCAATTGCTACGGTGTTATGGTCCTTGAAGGTGAGATCCTCTGACATGATCACTCCCAGGTCTTTGACATTAGTTTTTCGCTCTATTGTGTGGTTGGAATTAGTTTTGTACTCCGATGAGATTTTAATTTCTTCACTTTTTCCGTATCTGAGTAATTGAAATTTCTCAGCATTGAACTTCATATTGTTTTCTGCAGCCCATTTAAAGATTTGGTTTATGTCTGCTTGGAGTCCTGCAGTGTCTTCAACGGTGGACACTGTCATACAGATTCGTGTGTCATCTGCAAAGGAAGACACAGCAATGTGGCTTATATCCCTGTCTATGTCCGATATGAGGATGAGGAACAGGATGGGAGCAAGTACTGTGCCTTGTGGAACAGAGCTTTTCACAGTAGTTGCCTCAGACTTTACTCTGTTGACTACTACTCTTTGTGTTCTACTTGTTAGGAAATTATAGATCCATCTACCAACTTTTCCTGTTATTCCTTTATCACGCATTTTGTGTGCTATTACACCATGGTCACACTTGTCAAGGGCTTTTGCAAAGTCTGTGTATATAACATCTGCATTCTGTGTCTTCTAGAGCATCCAGGACCTTGTCGTAGTGGTCCAGTAGTTGGGACAGACAGGAGCGGCCTGCTCTAAACCCATGCTGTCCTGGGTTGTGCAATTGATGGGTATCAAGATGAGTGGCGATCTTGCTTCTTAGAACCCTTTCAAAGATTTTTATGATATGGGACGTTAGCGCTATTGGTCTGTACTTCTTTGCTATTGCTTTACTGCCCCCTTTGTGGAGCGGGGCTATGTCTGTTGTTTTTAGTAACTACGGGACGACCCCAGTGTCCATGCTCCCTCTCCATAGGATGTTAAAAGCACGTGATATGGGCTTCTTGCAGTTCTTGATGAACACGGAGTTCCATGAGTCTGGGCCTGGAGCGGAGTGCATGGGCATGTCATTTATTGCCTTTTCGAAGTCATTTGGCGTCGTGGTGTCCAAATATCTGCAGTTTCCCCCAATGTAAACTCTGATCCTACTAGGGCTATTATAGGGATTACACTCGGAAGACTTTTAAATGTGACTACTACTACTATAAACTACTACAACTACACACCACTACTACAAACCACCACTTCTACATACCACTACAACTACTACACACCACTACTACAAACCACCACTTCTACATACCACTACAACTACTACACACCACTACTTCCACCCCTCTAGTTCCATCATGGAAGTCTTCTTTCTCGTGTCTTTGTATTAGACTGGTTAAACCTCTTGTGGGCGAAATGTCTCTCCAACATACAAAGGTGTTGTATATTTGACTTATTCACCAGACTGTGGGTATTAATTTACCTCTGATCTAGTTGTAAGAGGCAGTGGTAATGGGTTTACAAGGTCAGAGGAAACAATCACAAAGTGACCCGAGTCACTCTGCTCTGAGCTACGTTGGCGGTGCAAGTGTAGCTGAGAGGCTGTGGGATATTTCAGCCGGGCAGGTGGAGTTAGTGTTGGCGGTGTAGGTGTAAAGAGAGCCGCGTGGATGTACGGGTGGTCGGCTAGTTGGCTGCCTGAGTGGCTATTATGCCATAACAGAAACCACAACGGACCCAATGAACCGCACAACCGCAGCACATCAAAACATACGCGCACTTCACATGTGCTTCCTTCACTCACACCTGTAACACAAGTGTGAATCTCCCAACGCAATTTCTTTTGTGAGTATATTTATTTTCAATATACGGAATATAAATTAGCTGAAAAACACACAGCAAGTATTATTATTTATCCTGTGCCGCCCGAGCAGCTAATTTAGTGTTCATCCGCAGCTCATCCTGTGAGTGCTTAAGCAAAACAACGGGTCTCTATCCCAACAAACTGGCTAAAAAAACCATACATATTCAAGTACTAAAATGATGACATTGGTCAGGGACAGACAGGTGTGTATTATAAGATGACCTGGTGAGTGCTGGCACCACTATGAGAAGACTAACTAGCGTTGCTATGAAGTTACTTAAACGTTAGCGTCACAAAGGGCAGTGGGGAAGCTAGTGACACTACGGTGGACCTTAGCAGTAGCAACAGTAGCCTTTGACTTACCTATGCTAGTCATTACAAACACTACAATCATACAGTTGTTATATATCTAGTGTATGCAGTGCTTGGATACAGTCTCAAGTCAAACATCTCACCATTAACATAATATTCAGCGAGTCATTTAATACATTACGATATTTTCGTATATTGTTTAATTTATCTAAGTCCTGCAAGGTGTTGATACAGTATGTTCCTGCCATTCAAATCACTTAAGATTCGCCACTCCTCCAGGAAAACTGAAAAATATTGTTCTGTAAAGTATTAGATTTACAAATAAAAAACCGAATTACGTAAACTACAAAAATTTGCAAATAAAAAATCATAAGTATACACCATGTTACTTGGAGGGTTGGAAAGGAAAGTGAAATCCAACCTTGATACTTACAATCAATGTATATTTAATATAAAATCCATTTTTTTTTTTTTTGGTCTACTAACGACTTGAGTGCATATACATTTCAAGCAGTTCATGATGTGTGTTGCTTACATGTAAACTGTAAGACAGCAGCAACCCCTTTTGTAGACAAATTGCATATTAAGCTTTAAATGGGACAATGTATCGCTGTGTGAAGAGCTCTATCTAGTTATGCCTTGATAAAGGTCTACACAGTGACACGTTGTATCAAAGAGTGTCCTGCAACCTGTCTCTCTTCATAATAGTCACCAAGACGTCATTTCACCCAACTATTATAAATATGATCATGTTACCAAGTACATGAAGCAATATGTGCTAAAGTAACCACAAGTGTGTGATAAGCAGAATGAGTACAAGTTACGTACTTCACCCAAGTTAACATTACTGGTAATGTGTTCTGTCTGAAAAAATACTGCGACGTTCTGGCTACCTCACAGACGTCATGCAGCTTACGAGTTAATGAACACAGTGATGATTAGTGTTAATATAGCTGGTTTAACTCGTATCAGTGTAATGGTGTGTGTTGTTGACAGTGCCACAAGCTCATGCTGATGACACTGTCAGACACATGAGAGAGCGTGACACATGTTGCTATGCTAACATAAATGCTACACCTGTCATTTCCTGTTTGCATGGTCATGTTCGCTCACAGTCTGGCAGTAAACCGCCTAAACAAAGCTCAATTCATGTGAGCTCGACTTATTCACACGTCAAATAATGTAATATTTCTGACAAAGACTTTTACAGTTTCTTATGTCATTTCTTAGAGAGCAGACGTAAGAGAACGGATCATTTTCCTCAAAACACTTGTCACCGAAATAACAACATTTCATAACAATGTACATGATTTATTGTCTTTGTTACAATTACCCAAATACACTCACTTGTTTGATCTACTTAAACATAATACCAATTATCCTGTAATGTACACGAGGCTAAATAATTATTTTGTATAGCTTTAATTAAGATGGACGAGGTTCCGCGACACAGGCATGTGAGGTCATCACAACGACAAACAATACACACTATGGATGACTCGCCAAATCAAAATGATACGATTGTAAAGAATTCACCGCACGGAGGATTGGAACCCATGGCAAAACAATCCTAAAACTAGTATTTTAGTGCACTACCCAATGCACCATACCGACCTAGTAAGACCCATCTAATTATTAGGCCTGCATGGTCTACGTGGATGGTGTTCCGGAGGCCAACGCCCCCGCGGCCCGGTCTTTGACCAAGCCTACCGGTGGATCAAGGCCTGATCAACCAGGCTCTTATTACTGGCCGCAAATAGTCCAACGTACGAACAACAGCCCAGCTGATCGGGTACTGACTTTACGTATCTGTCCAGCTCCCTCTTGAAGGCAGCCAGGGGTCTATTCATAACAGTCTTGGGCCCTATACACTTATTGCGTTTTCTCTTAGCGTACTCACGGCGCCCCTATTTTTCATTGGGGATATACTGCACCGTCTGACTAATTTTTTGCTTTCGTATGGAGTGATTTCTGGGTGCAGATTTGAGACCAGTCCCTCTAGGATTTTCCAGGTGTAGATTATGATGTATCTCTCTCGCCTGCACTATACTGAGTAAAGTTCAAGTAATTCCAAACGTTCCCGGTAATTAAGGTGTTTGACGGAACTTGTATATGCAATAAAGGTTCTCTGTACATTTTCTAGATCTGCGATTTCAGTTGCCTTGAATGAAGATGCTAGTATATAGCAATATTCCAGCCTAGAGAGAACAAGTGATTTAAAAAGGATCATAGGCGTGGCATTCCTTGTTTTGAAGGTTCTCATTATCCATCTTATTATTTTCCTCGCAGATATGAACATTGTTATGATCCTTGAAGGCGAGATCCTCTGCCAAGTCCTGAACACCACTTTTCTGCTCTACTGTGTGATTGGAGTTTGTAGTATACTCAGTTCTAGCTATTATTTCCTCCTGTTTTCCATAACGGAGTAGTTGAAATTTGTCCTCATTGAACATCATATAGTTTTCCTTTGTCCACTGGAAAATGTGGTTTATATCTGCCTGGAGATTTACCGTGTCCTTAATGGATGACAGTCTCGTGCAGATTTTAGCATCGTCTGCAAAGGACGACATGGTGCTATGGTTTACATCTCTATGTCTGATATGAGGATGAGGAACAGGATGGGGGCGATTACTGTGCCTTGTGGAACAGAGTTTTTTACTGTTGCAGCCTCCAACTGAACTCTGTTTACCACTACTCTGTGTTCGACTGGTAAGAAAGTTTAAGATCCATCTGCCCACTTTGCCAGTTATCCCTTCAGCACGCATTTTGTGTGCTATTACACCATGATTGCACTTGTTAAAGGCTTTTGCATAATGTGTGTGTACTTTTCTGCCACTTCTATGGAGTGGGGCTATATCCGTTGTTTTTAGTGACTGGAATTTCACCCGTGTCTACGCTCCCTCTCAATAACATACTTTAGACACATGAAAGGGGTTTCTTGCAGTTCAGCCTGGGGCTGAGTGCATGGGCATGTTGTCAATGACTTTTTCAAAGTCAAGTGGAGTTAGTGTTATGTCAGAAATTTGGCATACATTGACAGGGTTTTGTGGCTCATTTATGAAAAAATTATTTGGATTATCGAGCTTTAGACTGATTAATGGTTCGCTAAACACAGTTGCATTGAGACTTCAGTATCTCACTCATTTTGTTCTTGTCATCTAAGTTCCATCTTGTCTGAGCAAGGGCCCGATACTAGATGTAGTTTTTGCCTTGTTTTTGGAATATGAAAGAAATATTTTTAATTTCTTTCAGTTTCACTAATTGCTTTGAGCTCCTCCTGTCTCTCCTGGATCCTGTATGAATCATATTTTTCACTTCCCTGGTCAGTGCTTCCTTCCACCTTGAGATCAGTGATTCTTTGCCTTCTTCTGTAGAGGGGGCGCCTCTCTCCAGTTTACTTTTTCTCTTCCTTCCTCTCAGGGGAATATACCTTAACACACGACACCTTCTCTGTGCCACATGGCACGCCCCCTGTATCATGAACTCATTCTCTAGTAAAGCCTTTGCACCGCGTTATGACACACCCCAAATACACGACTCAACCTGTGTCGTGCCACCGTCACAAACTCTCTCTGACTACCCCACTAAATACCTGACACCACATCTTAGTTTAAACATACTTCTGCCAGAAAGTTGATCTTTTCAAGGCACTGGTTTGGATCAATATTATTTAAGATATCTTCCCAACAAGTTTCATTTAGGACATTGTTTACCTGATCCCAGTTGATGTTCTTCTTGCTGAAGTTAAATTTGGTGAAGGCTCCCTCATAGCTGTGTATGCATTTTGCTGGTCGGGACCCCTGTCCATACAAGTCTGGACTTCGATTAGGTTGTGATCTGAATTAGTTGTTTTTTATATTATGTTTCTTAACGGGTCCTCATTATTTATGAAAATAAGGTCAAGTGTGTTTTCCAGTCTTGCTGGCTCCACTATCTGTTGGCCTTGGGTGTATTTATTGCATAGATTCAGCAACTCGTGTGTGTGACTTTTCATCTGAGTTGCCTCCAGGGATAGTCTGCAATAACAATATTTACTACATTCTTCCACTTTGTATGTCTTAGAATGAAATCACCAAGCAGCAAGATGTTTGGGGATGCTGCTGGAAAGTTTTCAAGACAGTAATAAATTTTCAATTACTGTTCTTTGAATTGTTGTGAAGTTGCATCTGGTGACTTATATACAACCACAATGACTAAATTTTGTTTTTTAATCTTTACTGTTATAACTTCAACTGCATCATTTGTGGTGTTCAGTAACTATGCAAAGGAGCGACTCTGACATATAGGGCAATCCCCCTCCCTCCTTGCTGCCTGTTCTTTTTGTCGCATATAAAAAAGTTGTACCCTGTTATCCATATTTCGTTGTCAAAGTGGCCATTTGTGTGGGTCTCTGTGAAGGCTGCAAACATCGCATTTGACTCCTCTAGAAGTCCACTGATGAAAGGTATTTTGTAGTTAGTTGATGGCTTAAGGCCATGTATAATAGCAAATATAAATGAAGTCGTGTTGAGTGTTTGTTGTGAAGATTTTGTTGTTGGCATCGGTAGTTGTGGTTCTGGAGGGAGGGGCCACTGGCTGTGCCTCCAGTCCAACAAGGTTCCAAGGTAGACTATTTAGGTTATTTATTTTAATTTTCTTTTTTTCGTTTCCTGCCACTAAATAAATAACTTGGAATGGGATTGTCGTAACTACTATGGTTTGTTTAATGGGGTCTGTACCTCCTGGTCCCTTTTAAATGGTATGCAGGGCAGTTGATGTTGCAGCATTGTTTTTTGAGGGCTGACGAATGTCAGATTTCAGGGTGGAAGAATCTACAAAAAGTAGAACGACACACTCCCTTAGACAGGAGGTCGCGGCATTTTCTGGGATGCTCAAAGTTGCATGTCTCATTTATTTTTCCCGATATTCCAAGCTAATAGATGCCCCAAGCAGGGAATTTACACCATTTTACTTTTTGTTGGCCTAAATGTGTAGTAGATGCATTCTCATTGTATGAAGTTTCTAGAACTGCACTATCTTCATTAACGAAGCCAGAGACACCACCACCAGCTGTTTCTAGAAGTAGACCAACATTTTCCCCAAACAGAAAACATTTGTAATGGAAGCTAATGGTTTGTGGAATGGGCGCTATGGGTTTGTGCAATGGGGGGCTATGGTTTTTGTGCAATGAGGGCTATGGTTTTTGTGTAATGGGGCTATGGTTTTTGTGTAATGGGGGCTATGGTTTTTGTGTAATGGGGGCTATGGTTTTTGTGTAATGGGGCTATGGTTTTTGTGTAATGGGGGCTATGGTTTTTGTGTAATGGGGGCTATGGTTTTGTGTAATGGCTATGGTTTGTGTAATGGGGCTATGGTTTTGTGTAATGGGCTATGGTTTTGGTAATGGGGCTATGGTTTTTGTGTAATGGGGGCTATGGTTTTGTGTAATGGGGGCTATGGTTTTTTTGTAATTGGGGGCTATGGTTTGTGTAATTGGGGCTATGGTTTTGTGTAATGGGGCTATGGTTTTTGTGTAATGGGGGCTATGGTTTTTGTGTAATGGGGCTATGGTTTTTGTGTAATGGGGGCTATGGTTTTTGTGTAATGGGGGCTATGGTTTTTGTGTAATTGGGGGCTATGGTTTTTATGTAATTGGGGGCTATGGTTTTTGTGTAATGGGGGCTATGGTTTTTGTGTAATGGGGGCTATGGTTTTGTGTAATGGGGGCTAAGGTTTTTGTGTAATGGGGCTATGGTTTTTGTGTAATGGGGGCTATGGTTTTTGTAATTTGGGGCTATGGTTTTTGTGTAATGGGGGCTATGGTTTTATGTATTAGTGGCTGTTTTTTTTAGGCTGTAGTGGTGGCTGTGGTATTCTTCAGCCAAGTCTGTATCAGCACTAAGGCTGTGGGCTGAGCTGGCTGGTGTTTTTGCTTCCTGTATTTTTTTTCAGTGGGTGTCTGTTTATTTTCTAGTCATCTCTTGTAGTCTGCGTATTTTGTATGTTAAACTTTGCTCCTCTCCCTTCTTCTATTGTCTATATATCTTTGGTAAACTATCCAAGAGTTCCTGTTTGTTTTCGTGCTTATTGTTTATTACCCTACTGAGTACCTGTCCAAAGTCCCATATCCTTATTGCAGATCCAGAAACATCTTTCTAGTTGAATGTCAATTTTGGTAGCAGTATTTACTCTCGTACAAGAGACATGGTGTTTGGAAAAACATAGGTTACATGTGATCCTGGATCTTTTTTTTCAAGGACCTTTTCACATGTCCCACAGGTATACTGTACTGCCATCCTGCCTGTATCCTACTTACAATCTGGGTACAGTAGATAACACACTGGCCTGCTAGTTATAATTAAAACAGGATTACCATAGATTCGAACCCTTCCTGTGGAGAGTACTACACTAGTAAGCTCTTCTGGAGAGAGTTGCCATACCACCGGCCAAATGTAAGGATGAGATGGGCAGATACATGAGAAGGCTTGGGTATTATTTTGAGCTGCCTAGTATGGGCCAGGAGGTATACTGCAATGTTCCTTTGTCACGTTCCTGTGTAGCAACATTCAATAGAAACATTAAAGTACTGGGACCTTTATCATCTAAACAAATGTTCGTTTAAATTCCCTACTGCAGAAACAATGCTGTCGGTATATTTGAGTTTAATAGTTAAAAACTACACAAAAAAGACAATAATTGCCACTGAAATTAACTGCAGACATTAATGCTACAAGGAATAGGAATAGGAATCATACAACGTATGGGGAATAAGACAGTGCACCATTTGGGTATCTATTATGTAGGAAGCGTTTTGCCACCCACTGACTTCCTCAGTTCAATATACGGAAGAACGGTGGAAGACGAGGAGGGTTTTAAGGTAATCAGTCCCTCAGCCTGGGATCAACTTCGTTTTTTTTGTTTAGAAAGACACGTAAGCAAACACTGACATATTTATTAGAAAACGTTTCAGTCCTGGGACCTTGTTCACTTCTAACATACAGAGGTTGAAAGACATTATATATAGGCGGAGAGTGAGGTGTGAGTGACGCATGGTGACCTGAGTGAGGTGTGAGTGACGCATGGTGACCTGAGTGAGGTGTGAGTGACGCATGGTGACCTGAGTGAGGTGTGAGTGACGCATGGTGACCTGAGTGAGGTGTGAGTGACGCATGGTGACCTGAGTGAGGTGTGAGTGACGCATGGTGACCTGAGTGAGGTGTGAGTGACGCATGGTGACCTGAGTGAGGTGTGAGTGACGCATGGTGACCTGAGTGAGGTGTGAGTGACGCATGGTGACCTGAGTGAGGTGTGAGTGACGCATGGTGACCTGAAGAATGCCATGTTGGGAAGAGGACGGGTAGACGATGAGATCATGTGACTCCTGAGTAGCTGGGTTGGTGGTGCTTTGCCTGCTTGACTATCATATATGCTAATGTTTTAGAAATTTTGTGGTTTCCAATGTTACGTCCTATTGTGTCGGTGACGGCGATTAACGAGGCTTCTACATACCATCGGCGTCTGAGGTCTGGTTCGGTGAGAACGAGTTGTGCCTCATCCCAGTTCATCAAATGCCCCGTGGAGTCTCTGTGGAGGACACAGGCGTACCTTAAATCGTTTCTGTTTCAGTCACTTCGATGCTCGTTCAGGGGGACCACAAGATCTCTGCCTGTTTCGCCTACATATTTCTTGGGACAGTATCCACAGGGGATGGTCCCCTGACACGTTTTTTTTTTTTAAACTATTTATATAATCCATGGGGAATAGTAGGCAATCAGGGCCGACCAGAGGGACAGGTCCACTTTCCTGAACTATGATCCCCCTTTCCTCACAGACATCAAGGCATGAAGGGCGTAAGCATCAACCACATCAAAATCGGAAGACTCTGCTGCTTTTCATTAAGGACCTTATCAAATTCACTAAACTGTAATGTTAAAATGACTGACGAGCAATAAAACATGCTACAGATTACATTGGTTTTCTGAATACGCTGGTCTGGTTATCTTTTATTCGGCATTGCTTTTAAAATAGCAAATTAAAATATCAAAGACAAAAAATAAATCACTTAAAAAAATTGTACAAGCCAGAAGCCACACTGCAAGAAAATTGTTGTTAAAGGCAACTATATCTTTAACTACTCACTATGGTATATATTCAGACAAAGCTTTTTAGTTTAACTTTGTCATCTGTGAGGAAATAATGTGGTGTCTAATAGGGCCTCGAAAACCTGACAATAATCCAGGGTCTCAGAATGCAACCATGCGGCCTAGTTCTATCATAGGATCTCAATGGGTCAGAACGGTACCATCCGGCCTAGTTTCATCACAAGACCTCAAGGGTCTCAGAATTGTACCATCTGGCCTAGCTCCATTATAGGATCTCAGAAGGCCACCATCCGGCCTAGTTCAATTACAAAGCCTCAGAGTCTCAGAAGGCTACCATCCGGCCTAGTTCCATCCCGTAGCTCAATCGCTTGTGCACTCAGCTCATACACTGGTCCGGGGATCGATCCCCAGTACGGCTGGAAAGATAAGGATGTGTTTCCTTAAGATACCTGCTGTATATGTTCACCGATCAGTAAAATGGGTACCTGGGTGTTAGTCGACTAGTGTGGGGTGCATCCTGGGGACAAAATTGACTAAATTTGTCCGAAATGCTCTGCATAACAAGGAGCTTTCTATATAGTAGTATGTCAGTAATATCAGCTATGCCTGTATACCTTGTAGAAATAAAGATATTATCACAGGACCTCAGGTCTCAGAAGGCTACTATCCGACCCTAGTTAAATTCTACCACAAGACCTCCGCAGGAGATATATTCCTTAATTTGGGTGGGCAAATTATTATTGTTTGGAGTGTCTGATAGTAAATTATAATGTGGGTAACTCTCATATAAGTCTGTTATATAATGATGCTCGTGTACAAATAAAGCCGAGTCTCATCGGTAAGCTAGTGATCACTGCTGTGGCAGTGTTACCCCACCGTCCACAGCAGCGCACGTCAACAACTGCTTCTTGCTGCACTCCCGCCACCACTTAACTCGTCATTATATGACAAGTGATTTTTCCCGGTCGAATGCAAAACATACTGGGCTGAATAGCGGGGCAGGCTCGTAAGTACCTTGGAAGCTAACTTGAAGCTCACTCACATGTGCCTAACTCCAGGCTTCATGGTACCTGGGAAGGTAAGCTGAAGCTGAAGCTCATTCATGTGCCTAACTCCAGGCTTCATGGTACCTGGGAAGGTAAGCTGAAGCTCACTCATGTGCCTAACTCCAGGCTTCATGGTACCTGGGAAGGTAAGCTGAAGCTGAAGCTCATTCATGTGCCTAACTCCAGGCTTCATGGTACCTGGGAAGGTAAGCTGAAGCTCACTCACATGTGCCTAACTCCAGGCTTCATGGTACCTGGGAAGGTAAGCTGAAGTTCACTCACATGTGCCTAGTTCAGCATGGTGTCACGGCCTAGGTGGAAGGGTGAGTAATATTTAGTCACACCGGACGTGATATATTGACGCTGACAAAGTGTTATTAGTTACCAAGCAAGAGTGACACACCCTCCCCGCACTTTACAATGAACTCTTCAACACTTACTGCAACTTTCTCTCTCACTAGTTCAAGCATCCTCGTCAACCACTTTCAGTTTGACTGACAATGTTTGCAAGTGTTACTATTAGACTGAACAAATCACCTTACGCTGCGTCTTAATTATAGTCGATCACATGTCGCTTCTTACATGGCTATGTATTCATTATATTACCATAAAATCGTAAGGATTTTGCAACTAACTGAGGAAGTAGAATAGCTGCAATTTCCTGGATCAAGACCCCTTAACCATCAAGGAACCTTCCTTAACTCCCTACGCTTTAGATTTAAAGAAAACATGTTGCGGTCTATTTCTCCCTACCTCTTATTAATCCATGACTATGACAAACTTGTTTACGATAAAATCTTCTACTTTACATACTAGTTAAAATATTAATTATTATTTTTCTCACTCAAACATTTAGTCTGTGATTATATATATAAAGCAGGTCCTCGAATAAGGTCGTTCAAATGAATACAAATTATTGCAAAATAAAAAAAAATCGTAAAGTATACAATAATCATACAAATGCACGACAATAAACGCGGTACGAAAGCACTCAGAGAGCCCGCCATATTTGTTATTGTTTGTTTTTGAACTGTTGTGGTAGGTCCTTCTCCTTACAATTTTCGCTTTGCAAACATTAATTCCTTGATTGAACTCTGTTGCAACGAGTGCTAAAAGTGCACTATGTACCCCTGATGTCTGTGGCCACAAAAACAGAGAAAAGGTGTGACAAACAAAACTAGAAGTTTTAAAGAAGTCTGTTTATATAAATTAGCTTATGGTAAAACTGGTTTCATTATACGTCGTTTCGCTTAGTCGCAGTTTTCAAGAACCTATCGACGACGTTAAGTGAGGACTTACTTTATGTATGTTTGTGTGTATATATATTTATAAAAAATATATACTGAGGTACCACCTCTACAACTGGACTGGGGACCCTCATCCTCAGAGAAGAGAATAAATGTACTTAAAGAAAAACCCAAGGTTCTCCCCGAAGTTGTCTGAATATTTTCTTCGCCTACCACCCCCTATATTCTATGTGAACTCTATTTATAGACAGAATACGTTGACAAAAAAAATGAATACATTGGTACAATATATCAAAGATTATGAATCTCCTCCAGCTCCTCTGAAGCCAGACGTGAGCCAAGTATGCAGCAAGCATTTCCACTCTGGATGGCCATGCTGAAGCGCTGAAACATGAAAGTGGCTGCCCTCGGGTCACTGGTGGTGTCGATAAGTCTGGAACCCAGTTCTTTAAGGAAACGTGTGGCATTTTTTTCCCATGATCTCAAGGTCTCTGATCCCACTGGGACAAATTGATACTGTTGGACTACGTCTCTGTACTTGCTGATCTTTTACTCCTCATTGTGATCAGCAGCTCCTCCCTGTCGCCAATCACTGTGATGGATGAAGGTGTCAGCCAGCGTTGACACACAGGTATAGTCCCATGCTAAGAGCTTGCCATTCTTCCAAGGATAGATGGTGATCCCGCCGGGGAGGTTTGCTGCACTGTGAGTATTGTTGGCTGCTAGTGATTGGGGCTCTCTCTCGGCTGGGCATCCAGCTGTAGCAAGGCTTTTCTTTATGATGTCGTTGACTTCATTGTGTCTTGCGTGCCAGCCCTTGGTTTTGGAGCAGTTAAGACTATGTAGACCATACTGGCGGGCTTGCGCATTGCCACAAATACACATTTCATGTGAATTGGGGCAGCAAGGCAAAGAGCCACTGCAATATGGATGGTCGAAGGGTCGAGGCGTGTTCCCATTGCTGAAATGGGAACTATTTGGAAGTCCTCAGAGTGATGTGCACTCACAGCTTGGAGACAGCCAGTCTTCCTGATGTTATAGCCCTAAGCATATTGGCAAGCACCTTTTCAGCGATGGGGCCATCCCAACTTAACTGTAAGCCAGTGCTGCACTAGGTTTTGGGGCTGGAGCAGAGTGTCCCATCCAGTGATGGCACTGCCGTAGTTAGGGTCCTGTATTCTGCTGAGTCACTGAGGTTGTCCAGAAGAATTTGTTTTATTAACTCGTTTGATGCTATGGAAGAGGATATGAAAGCTGTTAGGGCAATCTTTGAGGATTTGCGTACTCCCAGCCCCCGAAACCTGACTGGAAGTGAGGCTTGCAACCACTGTCCATCTTCAAGGAAAAGATTCAATACACTCTCTAGCATGGTCTTAAGGAGAGAGTCATGTTCCAAGCATTTCAGACTGCTGAAGGTTGGGGACGATCTGAGGAAGTAGGTAAGTTTTGGGATGGACAGGCACCTGGTGAGTAGGTAGATTATTATTATTATAATCAAATAGAAGCGCTAAACCACAGGGTGTTATACAGCGCTGCAGGTTATTGTAGGATGCAGGGAGAGTGGGTTGTAAGAGGGAGATGGACGATTAGTAGGGTATGGAGTGCAAGATGACGGTGGATAGTGCAGGGGTGGAGGATAGCAAAAGATCGAGGTAGAAGGGACTGAGGGAGGTGCTAGAGGTATAATCTTCAGAGTTTGTGTAGTAAGTCAGTTTCTGTCAAAAAGTCAATGAGAGAGTCAGGATTAAAGGAGGGTCCATCTGCAAGAAGGGAAAGTAAAGAAAGGGCCGCAGAGCGAAGACGTCGTTGGAGGTAAATTCTGCGTGCTCGTTGATAGAGTGGGCAGTCCAACAGGATATGTCGAACAGACACTGGAACCGGACAATGCTCACAGAGAGGGGCAGGGAGCCTCTCCATGAGATACCCGTGAGTAAGACGAGTGTGGCCGATGCGAAGACGGGAGAGTGTAGTCTCCCATCCTCGACATTGGTGACAAGAAGAAGGCCAGAAACCTATAACCGGTTTAATAGAATGAAGTTTGTTATTCAGCAGGTCAGACCAGCGATGTTGCCAACGGGTGCGAAGGTGGGTAGCAATGACCGCAAAATTGTCCGTAAAAGGAACACCTCTATATGAAACTGGAAGGTCATGTACTGCTGACCGCGCAGCAGTGTCTGCCTGTTCATTGCCCTGTACGTCAACATGACCAGGGACCCAACAAAAGACAATATCTTTATGCTTGCTAAAGATACGGCGTAACCAAAGGTGGATACAAGAACTAGGGGTGAGGTGTATCAATTTTACGGATAGCCTGTAAAGCACTAAGGAGTCTGAAACGACCACAAATGGTGATACAGGCATAGATGCAATACGGATAAGTGCCACAAGAATGGCATACAATTCAGCCGTAAATATGCTAGCCGAGGGTAATAGATGCCCTCGTACGACGCTGTCTGGAAACACTGCTGCGAATCCAACGCCGTCAGATGACTTTGAACCATCGGTGTATACTGCGATGGCATGGGAATGAGAACGGAAATGGTCTAGAAAGAAAGAGCGAGAAGCCGCCGTAGGCAGTTGGGCTTTCGCGCAAGGTAGAGGAATAGAACAGACACGGACAGCAGGAACTTCCCAAGGGGGTAGAGGAAAGGGTGAAGCCACATGAACATATAAAGGCGGAAGCTGAAGGGAAGACAAGCGTGTATGCAGACGAAGAGAAAAGGGACGAAGTAAACAGGGGCGACGAACAAATAACGAGCGTCTACTAACATCTGTGACAACCCTATACATGGAAGGATTGCGGAGGTCATGAGAGCGAACATAATAGCGAATGCAATGTGCATCGCCGCGATCGGACAAGGATGGAATGTTCGCTTCTACATAGAGGCTCTCAACCGGGGAAGAACGAAAAGCACCAAGGCATAAGCGTAACACCGAAATTTACACAACCATTTAATCAACTACAGAAACGCAAGACTCATCGCCAGAGAAGACAACACGCAATACCGAAGAATCCTGGAATCATCACTTATCTGTATATCCAACAACTTCAACCAGAACAACGGCTTCTACAACATAGCTGAACCTATTGCCAAGAAACTTCTTCAACGCTATCCCACCTAGAACTCAAGAATGGAACACTGCAGGTCCTTTAAGTCACACAATGTTTTTAACTATCACACTACTTTTAAGACTGTCACATGCAGCTTTCTCCACCTGACCCAGCATTCTCCACCTGACTATACCCTATATATATTCATGTTACTCATTTTCCAGGTAGATCTGTCTGTGACTCGATAAAGCCCACTGCGTGGGCGAAACGTTGTCAATAAAGGATCACATTATACTGCTTATGTGTTTATTTTTCCAGCACTAGAGTGTAAACTTGCAGCACTAGAGTCTCTACTTTCAGCACTAGAGTGTCTACTTTCAGCACTAGAGTGTCTACTTTCAGCACTAGAGTGTCTACTTTCAGCACTAGAGTGTCTACTTTCAGCACTAGAGTGTCTACTTTCAGCACTAGAGTGTCTACTTTCAGCACTAGAGTGTCTACTTTCAGCACTAGAGTGTCTACTTTCAGCACTAGAGTGTCTACTTTCAGCACTAGAGTGTCTACTTGCAGCACTACAGTGTAAACTTGCAGCACTACAGTGTAAACTTGCAGCACTACAGTGTAAACTTGCAGCACTACAGTGTAAACTTGCAGCACTACAGTGTAAACTTGCAGCACTACAGTGTAAACTTGCAGCACTACAGTGTAAACTTGCAGCACTACAGTGTAAACTTGCAGCACTACAGTGTAAACTTGCAGCACTACAGTGTAAACTTGCAGCACTACAGTGTATACCAGCACTACAGTGTAAACTTGCAGCACTACAGTGTAAACTTGCAGCACTACAGTGTAAACTTGCAGCACTACAGTGTAAACTTGCAGCACTACAGTGTAAACTTCAGCACTACAGTGTAAACTTGCAGCACTACAGTGTAAACTTGCAGCACTACAGTGTAAACTTGCAGCACTAAGTGTAAACTTGCAGCACTACAGTGTAAACTTGCAGCACTACAGTGTAAACTTGCAGCACTACAGTGTAAACTTGCAGCACTACAGTGTAAACTTGCAGCACTACAGTGTAAACTTGCAGCACTAGAGTGTCTACTTGCAGCACTAGAGTGTCTACTTGCAGCACTAGAGTGTCTACTTGCAGCACTAGAGTGTCTACTTGCAGCACTAGAGTGTCTACTTGCAGCACTAGAGTGTCTACTTGCAGCACTAGAGTGTCTACTTCCAGCACTAGAGTGTCTACTTCCAGCACTAGAGTGTCTACTTCCAGCACTAGAGTGTCTACTTCCAGCACTAGAGTGTCTACTTCCAGCACTAGGATGTATACTTACAGAACTAGGATGTATACTTCCAGCACTAGGATGTATACTTCCAGCACTAGAGTGTCTACTTCCAGCACTAGGATGTATATCAGACTAGATGTCTACTTCCAGCACTAGGATGTATACTTCCAGCACTAGGATGTATACTTCCAGCACTAGGATGTATACTTCCAGCACTAGGATGTATACTTCCAGCACTAGGATGTATACTTCCAGCACTAGGATGTATACTTCCAGCACTAGGATGTACACTTCCAGCACTAGGATGTATACTTACAGAACTATTGTCTACTTCCAGCACTAGGATGTATACTTCCAGCACTAGGATGTATATTTCCAGATCACTAGGATGTATACTTCCAGCACTAGGATGTATACTTCCAGCACTAGGATGTATACTTACAGAACTAGAGCCTATACATAATTATTTCTCTTTTTATTGTTTGTGAAAACAAAGGTCCCACAATGTGTTTTGCTATATATATATATATATATATATATATATATATATATATATATATATATATATATATATATATATATTTTCAGCCATAATAATATATTACTCAAATACTAGCTAGTAATTCCCACATATTTATATTGCAGTACACCCGAAGAATGACCCATAAGGGTTTTGCGTTTACCTTTATATTTGTGTGTGTCGTGCCGAATAGGCAAAACTGTTCAATTAACAAGGTCTCATTTCAAATTAAGTCCTTCCTAAAATTTTCTCTTATACGTTTAAAAATACATTTTTTTCATTTATGTTAATGTAAAAAATAATAATTTTGTACCAAAAGAACCAACTAAATATATTTTAGATAATTTTACAATAATTTAATAATAAACAATGAAATATAATTTTTTCGTTAGGTTCAGAATGATTTTTGCGAAATTATTGCATACACAAATTTTCGCGCAAGAAAAGCGTTGCTATTTAAGCCTATTTGGCAATAATCGCAACCGAGTGATCAAAAATGCAAATTAACCATCCCCCCCCCCCGTGGTTAATTTACATATTTGTCTATGCAATACTTTTTTAATGTTTAATTACAAATTTACAAACGCCAAACTATCCATCTAAGTACTGTAACCTATTTTCCTTAACTAACACTTTTTTATTAATTCCATCTAAGTACTGAAACATATTTCCCTTCATTAACACCTTCATATTAATTACATAGTAATGAAACCACTAAACAAGTGGTATTGAAACATTTACCAAACTGCGGCCAGCCAAGATTAGATCGTGCGACACATTCTCCCGTCTCAAGAGACAATCATGTTGCAATACCACTTAGTTTCGTGGTTTCATTACTATACAAACTGCTTATGGAGGCTGGTATTCAAACGGGAGATGGTTGAAATTAGCCTTGCGCTTACCACTACCACAAGTGTCCTCGGATCATGAACAACATCTAGCTCTGCTGGGTGCATGATTCTTGTAGGATCACTAGTTAAGTGGTTAAGGCGATGTGAACATTGTTCTGTCTCTTGAGGCGGGAGAATGTGTCGCAGGATCTAATCCCGGCTGGCCGCAGTTTGGTAAATATTAATTACATATACGTACTAGAGCATATTTTCCGTCACTAACTCCATTTTATTTCATTCTATGTACTGGAGCCTATTTTCCTTTATTAACACCTTGGGAAACAAGTTTTAGTACCAATCACTAACGTTGACTTCTCCCAGGTGTTGGTGTACATTGTATTTTGTCAGAAATATTTACTTTTTGTTTTGTTCTAATAAATACTAACCCTAGAGTGTGCAGGAACGCTGTACATAAAGAATTCATTTAAGATGAGTAGATTCGCCATATGACTGTCACTTTTATATGTAGAGCTCCACTTCGTAAACACGTCTTTAGAATGTCACTATTATCACTATTAGCATTAGCGCTCCACTTCGTATACACGTCTTTATGAATGTCAATATTATCAATGTGTTAAAAATGTGAAAAAAAAATTGGAAACCCAATCGTACAAGCAGCTATTTTACCACACCTCTTAAAGTAATTGTGTGTTGGGATTAATGGTGAACCAAGATTTATTAGCTAGCGTGGAACCCCCATCCTGACAGGTACAACATTATGTGTAATGGGTGTTAGGTAAACAGCTCTCTTACTAACCTTGTAAAATGTAGAGTGATCAGGGTAGCCTCACAATGTTGCGTCTAGTTTGAATGAAAAATACTATGATACTAGATTGTGGAAGGCAGTGTGTAGGTGTGCAAATCACTCCCTCACGACGACTGATACTAGTGCAAATATGAAGGTATCCTGGTTAGGTTCAACCACTTGCTGCCACACGTGACCAAGAGAGTTTAATACCTATTTTAGGAACTAAAGTATTCTTGACTGGTGATGTGCAGCCTTATTAATGACCCTCGTGTAGTAATAGGTTCTTTAATCCTTATTTACCAACCAAACATGACACGGTAATTTTTTTTAATCACTTAAGATTTATGAAATCTAACCTAACTTTAGGAATACTGCATTTGTAGATACACAGGACATGTTCAAAATTTGACACTTGGAACCTCGTAAAAAAATAAGCAACGTGGTCAAACAAGGCTAGGCTGAGGTACGAGAGTCTGAGTGTGGCAGAGTGAGTGAGGTAGCTGGGTGGTGGTGGTGTGGCTGCACAGGTTCAAGTTCAGTGTTGTGTGGTGCGTCGTCGTGAGCGGACCAACACACTCGCCTCTCCTTCCAGCCATCGCATGACCCCTCCCCCCTTAAAGCTTCATCAACAGTGCTACCAGCTACACAGCAGCAAGTCCAAGCAGTTCAATACATTTATCTGTCTTTAATATTAAAACAAGAACGACATCCACCAGCATAAGGTTAGCCAATCTACTGAATAACTTAACAGTACTACTTAGCCTACTATGCCTTCACTACATTAGTCATGAAGAAAAGACAGGTGCAGCGCAGGTTTTTTTTAAACACAACGTGTTTTGAACAACTCTAAAGCCAAATGTTGTCACCTGTGTCTTAAGTGTTGATGTTGGCAGTCAGCTTTTGTATCACTACATTAGTTACCAACCCTCAGGTTTCAACCTTTCATAGTCCTCCAGTTAATGTATGACCCGAATGAGTTTAGCACTTTCCAATGATCGTAATAATAGTAATCAACTATCAGACACAAGAAATTTAATCTGCCTTCTGTTACATACGATACCTTGCTCACACTCCAGCAACGTCCTAGGACAAGCCCCTAAAACCACTTGTCTCCAATACATTATAATACATTCACACATCCCTGCTAGATGTTTAAGACACACCACTTAAGTTTCCGAGACCCCCCTAATCCCAACCTTTCTTGCAACATCCTGTATATCTCCCTTCCATCCCACATTTATACATCCTTTAGATCAGTTTATCTTACTCAATCCTTTCTAAATTTAAATAGCCAGATCATATCGCCAACCTTTGTCCTCTGGATCATACCATTTCGTACTTATAAGATGTTTAAGTTCACTACATGATAGCCACACCATGACGTCAACTAGGATATCGGCACTGTCTCTAGCTGTATGACCCTGGTGAGTTTAGCGCTTAGTTTTGATTATAATGTACTGTCTCAAGACTCCTCGCTGCAGCATTCAAAGACCCATACTAAGGTGTTGGCACCACCCTCAACATGTCCTGCAATTAGTGCTCACTTTCTCCTGAATTATCGTTCGTCTGAAGATTTTGGGTATGCTTCCGGTGGTACCACCTGCAAAATATTTATTAATCTCGGTTATGTTAGGTTAACGTATATTTACGAATAATTAAGAGAAACTAAAAACGACGGATGGTTTATGTATAGCTGCTAGAGTGATGCAAATGCAAGGTCTGTATAAACCAAGTGGCTCCATCTCTGCGTGTATACTGTCTCTAGAACGATAAAAACAATTGGAGGATGGTTTGCTACTCGGGTCAATTTCTTTTTGCTTTAATTCTTTCCACAGATACCAACTCTCCGGGCTTTTTATCCTCGTCTGTTATGTTTTTCACTTCGTTCTTCATAAAGCCATCTGTTGAAACATCCACTCCAGAATTCTTAAATATACTCGCTTCATCCCGCTTACTTCCTACTGATACTAAACAAGTACATGACATCTGTGCTTCATTTGTGTTAACTTCCAACAATGTCCTCTTGTACCTGTTCCTCGCATTGGGGGAAAAAAAGACTGTCCTTATCTGCTCGATTGGGGTAACTAGTGACATGGTCCTCAGACAAATAGAGAAATTAAAACCTAACAAATCCCCAGGCCCTAATGAATTGTTTGCAAGAGTTTTAAAAGAATGTAAAGAGGAACTTAGCGAACCTTTGGCAAATCTTTTCAATATATCACTACAAACTAGCATAGTGCCAGACCAGTGGAAACGGGCAAATGTAATACCTATTTACAAGGCAGGTGACAGGTCCTTAGCTTCGAACTATAGACCAATAAGCCTTACCTCCATAGTTGGTAAATTTATTGAATCAGTAATTGCCGAGGCAATTCGTAGCCATCTTGAAAAGCATAAATTGATTAATGAATCTCAATACGGTTTTACTAAGGGGCGTTCCTGTCTTACGAATTTACTAACTTTTTTCACTAAGGTGTTCGAGGAGGTAGATCATGGTAATGACTATGATATTGTGTATATGGACTTCAGTAAGGCTTTGGATAAAGTTCCACATCAGAGGCTACTGAGGAAACGTAAGGCACACGGAATAGGATAATTTTTTTCCTGGGTAGATGCATGGTTGATAAATAGGCGGCAGAGAGTTTGCATAAATGAGAGAAATCAGAATGGGGGCACGTCTCAAGCGGTGTTCCACAGGGGTCAGTTTTGGGCCCCCTGATGTTTACAATTTACATAAACGACATAGATGAGGGAATAAATAGCAACATAAGCAAATTTGCTGATGACACCAAAATAGGCCGTCCAATTCATTCTAATGAGGACATTAGAGCACTCCAGCATGATTTGAATACTGATGCAGTGGTCGGAGAAGTGGCAGATTCAGTTTTTTGTAGACAAATGCAAAGTTCTAAATGTTGGGCAGGACAATAACCATGCCACATATAAACTGAATAATGTAGATCTTAATACTTGTGATTGCGAGAAGGATTTAGGAGTTCTGGTTAGTAGTAATCTGAAACCAAGACAACAGTGCATAAGTGTTCGCAATAAAGCTAACAGAATCCTTGTCTTCATATCAAGAAGTATAAATAATAGAAGTCCTCAGGTTGTTCTTCAACACTATATATCTTTGGTTAGGCCTCATTTAGGTTATGCTGCACAGTTCTGGTCACCGTATTACAGAATGGATATAAATGCACTGGAAAACGTACAGAGGAGGATGACAAAGTTGATCCCATGTATCAGAAATCTTCCCTGTGAGTATAGACTGGGGGCCTTGTCTCTGCACTCTAGAAAGGCGTAGAATTAGGGGGGATATGATTGAGGTGTATAAATGGAAAACAGGAATAAATAAAGGGGATGTAAATAGCGTGCTGAAAATATCCAGCCAAGACATGACTCGCAGCAATGGTTCAAGTTGGAAAAGTTCAGATTCAGGAGGGATATAGGAAAGCACTGGTTTGGTAATAGAGTTGTGGATGAGTGGAACAAACTCCCGAGTACCGTCATAGGGGCTGGGACGTTGTGTACTTTTAAAAATAGGTTAAATACACGAGTAGGTGTGGGTGGGTGTGAGTTGGACCTGACTAGCTTGTGCTACTAGGTCAGATGCCGTACTACTTCCTTAAGTGGAAGTAACCTGACTACCTGGAGTTTACCTGGAGAGGGTTAACTCCAGGTGGTCGGCTAGATAAATATATGAGTGGGTGCGGGTGGGTGTGAGTTGATCCTGACTAGCTTGTGCTACTATGTCAGATGTCGTGCTCCTTAAGTGAATGTAACCTGACCTGGCTGGGTCGGGGCATTGGCTTAAGCCGGTTGGAGACTTGCACCTACCTCGCATGGGCCAGTAGGCATGCTGCAGTGTTCCTTCTTATGTTCTATTTTTGTTATAATGGCTCTAGCACTCGTTACCTGCTAGTCACCTAGTCAGTCCCATTCCACCGTTCCACTATTATTTTGAAGTAACCCTTTTTAGTACCCTTTTGGCACTCCTCTCTAAGCAATTGATCTAGGCGAGTATAAACAGGAAGAGCGTGTGTCTGGCGCTCAGCAAACGGAGGATCAAGCCTCCACTACATCTTGTGCTGAATAACCCACATCGGTTTAGAGCTTAACATGAATTTACTATCTCTAGGTAACTGTGTCCTTGTTCTCTCCATTGTTTACGCTAATAATTTTTTTAATCCTTATATTTATCAGCAAGGATTTATCTTTGTACTTTTTCTTTTAATCTGCACCATATTTTTTAGTCCTGTTTTTCCTTTTCTAAATGGTCTCCATTTCCTTTGGCTATTTTTGGTTGAAAATCATCTTTATTAACGGGGGGGAAAATATCACTAATTTCTTTAAAATGTTTGACCAATGTCAGACAAGTGTCAGTACACTGGTTAATGTATGACTGCAGTTGAAAAAGAAACAGGTGAAGTTAAAGCAAAATTCAATGAGGTCAACACAATCTACGTAAAGTGATGGAAAATTTAGGTCCTGATCGACTTTACGTCGGAGTCGGGGAGGGTACCTTAGTGAAGAGGGAAGTGACGTCCAAATTTAGTTTCTTGTTCCAGACAGAGGTGTGTCTGATGCGGTTAATTAAAGAAGGTCGCCTGGGTGCTTTAGGTGAACGGGGCAGATAGTTCCCAGGAGGTAGGAAAGGTGTTTGGCGAAAACTCCAGCATGTTTGTGTGGTGCACTACCTATACCTAATGTGATTGGTCAGGGGTATATTGAGTTAATGGGTCTTAGGTAGTCCGTACATGTGTGCTAGTTTGGGTTGCTATGTATTAAATGTAGAGGTCTTAGTGCATCTACAAACTTATGGTATGGGAATGGGTTCTCCCATTAGTGCCGTCGTATCTAACGCATGAAACACCTAGAAGCTGATCGCTTCGCCAACATCATATCCACCAACGTCACATGGTTATGAGGACGTCGTCCTAACAATAACAAACATTTCAATGTTTGGGTGAGAAGAGTCAACGCAGTTGAACCGGCCATCTAATTTACACTTGAAAGAGTCCAATGACAGTTTACCATTTCTCGACATCTATAACACCCTTAAGTTCAACATTTACAGGAAGATTACAAACAAAAACAATCTCTCACACTTCTACTCCAGCACCGAGAGTTTCTTGACGAGAAGTATACATACACCAAACTTCCCCCGAGCTACAATTTCCTTCCTTTTTCATAAAGAACTAAGAAAATAGTCCTTCGCCTCATCAATTCACGACGCACTAACACTACTTCAAAGTCATTATCCTTCCTAACACCCAAGTTGTCTTGAACGTCTCCAAAATACTTGAACAAGCCGACACTAGTCACCATCGCAGTCAGTACATCCATCAACGACCTTACCAGGACCAAAGTGAAGAACCTTAAACCAATTAATGAGTGTTTACACAATCCCATAAGCGCTAAACCTTGTGGTTTAGAGCTTCTTTTGATTATAATAATAATAATTGTGGAGGATTTGACAAGGTATGTCAGTGACACAGAACGTACCCTACAAACACGTCTCAATGACCATATCAATGCTTGCAGAAAACACAACTTGAACAACGTATGTGTGCAGCACAGAAACTCCTCCCACCATCTTCTGAGACTGTGACGCCGCCTAGTGATCAAACTAAAAGACCGGTAAGCCAGCGGAAGGCCTCGGTCAGATGACCAAAAGCTCCAACGGCGGGTTATCATCTGACTAAGACCCGTGTCAGGAAACACCTGTCCGGTGTCCTGACGAACCTACCCTAACCCCTAGTGATCAAAGAAACAAACGTCATCTTCAATTGCCATTTCAGACACATTAAACAAAATAGTTAGCTTCGGAGGTATATATATATAGCCAGAATTCTACTGGAAACAATAACCTTGCATCACATAACTTAGTTATATCCACTCTACTACCTACCACATAGCCTTGCCATCACATAACTTCTTACATCCACTCTACTACCTACCACAGTCTTGCCATCACATAACTTAGTTACATCCACTACTACCTACCACATAGTCTTGCCATCACATAACTTAGTTACATCCACTACTACCACCTACCACATAGCCTTGCCATCACATAACTTAGTTACATCCACTACTACCTACCACAGTCTTGCCATCACATAACTTAGTTACATCCACTACTACCTACCACAGTCTTGCCATCACATAACCAGTTACTCCACTACTCTACCACATAGTCTTGCCATCACATAACTTAGTTCCCTACACCTACCATAGCTCCATCCAACTTTTCTACCTACCACATAGGTCAACACTCCTGTGTGTCATTGTTTGCAACAGCTTGACAAAGCTCCTGCATGGTGAAACATTGCCACAATAAAATGTTACATTTGTTGCATCTGTCCTCTTTACCTAAAGAATCACAACTCTCGCTCTCCCTCCCCCCTCTCTTCTCTTCCTCACCTCTCTCTTCTCTTCCTCCCATTATATCTTCCTTTCTCTAGCTCCCTCTTCATTTCACTCTCCCTTTATCTCTGCTTCCCGTTGCCTCCCCCTCCCTCGTCACACAACTTAACACTCCAATTAGTTTCTCCTCCGATATTTCCACATTCACACTCATCTCTATACTCATTACTTCACTGCATTCTCCATCACATTCACCCAAGCTGCTCCCTCCCTCACCCTCTCCCAACTTCCTCTCTTCTAACACTCTCTCCCCCCACCCTATCCCTCCAAGCCTAAGGGGTTCCCATCAACTACTTCACCTTCAAATCTTCCTGATTTCCCCTCTTCCCCCCATTTACTAAGTCCACTTGTTCCAGCCGTGTTTCTGATATCTTTTGGCAAGATGTTTAATAGTCTGGGATCCCGAATGTTGATAGTGTTCCCTTATTGTCCCCACCGCACCCCTGCTCCTCGCTGGCTTTATTTTGCACTTCCTTCCATATCTTTCACTCCAGTATGTTGTCAGGCCCTCGATTACTTTCCTAGGTATATATTATCATGTATCTCTCTCTCTCTCCGCTCCAGTGAGTACATGTTCAAAACTTGAAGGTGTTCCCAATAATTTAGGTGCATTACTGGCTCAATGTGAGCCGTAAACGATCTCTGTATTTGTTCTAGCTCTGATATTTCTCCTGCTTTGAACGGGGCTGTCGACACTGAGCAGTATTCTAAATGAGGGAGCACTAGCGATTTGAAGTGTCGCCAGTGGCATTATTTCCCTTGTTTTGAAAGTTCTCAATACCCACCCTTTCATCTTCCTGGCTGTCGTGATCTTTGTCTTGTTATGGTCTTTAAAAGAAAGATCAGCTGACATAATTATTACCAAGTCTTTTACGTAAACCTTTCTTTCTATTTGGTGACCCTCTTAAGTTTTGTATACAGTGTTCCTTTTGAGTTCTTCATTCTTTTCATACCTAAGCAGCTGGAACTTATCACTACTGAACGTCATGTTCTTTACTGCCCACTGGAAAACCCTGCTTATGTCTTCCTGTAATTTTTCAGTGTCCTCTACCGTAGTGACTTTCATGCTTATTTTAGTGTCATCTGCAAATGATACAAAAGTGTGACGGGTGTTTTTATCTATGTCTGCTATGATGAGAAACAACAGAGGTGCGAGGACAGTACCTTGGGGAACTGAGCTTCTGACCTCGCTGATGCTGGATCTTTCTCTGTTTACTACTGTTTGTTGTGTTCTTTGTGTTAGGAACCCGAAAATCCATCTGCCTACCTAACCCGTAATGCCCATGGCCCTCATTTTGTGCGCTATCACTCCATGATCGCATTTGTCAAACGCCTTCGCAAAATCTGTGTAAATCACATCTGCGTTTTGATAGTCTTCCAATGCCTCAGTAATTTTGTTATAATGATTCAGCATGATCGTCCTGCTCTAAAACCATGCTGGTTCGGGTTATGCTGGTCCATGAAATTTGTAATCTATCATCTCATCACTCGATTTTTATGATGCGAGAAGTTAGGGCTACTGGTCTGTAATTTTTAGCTAGTGCTAAAGCCTCCGGTATTTCACCTAGATCTAAGCTCTTTCTCCAAAGAATACTGAGGGCTGGTGCTAGTGGTACTTTGCACTTTATAAATAGGGCATTCCATGAATCTGGTCCAGGTGCTGAGTGAGTGGGCATGTTATCCATTTCTTTTTCAAAATCTATGGGATTTGTAGTGTCAGTTGGTCTGTGCGGCCTTCTGCTGGAGTGAAATTTTTACTGCATTTTCTACCTTGCTGTCATTTAGTGGGTTGCTGAACACCCACTCATACTGTTTTAGAATTTCACTCATTTCCTGTTCATCGTCAGTATACGAATCTCCTCTCAATAATGGTCCAATTCTACAGGTAGTTCTTAGCTGGATTTTACATAGGAATACAAATATTTTGGGTTTCTTGCAATATTCTGTATGGCCCTTTGTTTCCTTTGCACTTCTGTTAGGTATGACATCCTAAGTTTTTGCTCTAATTCAGTGATCTCTCGGCTAAGACTATCCTTCCTCTGTTGCAGCATGTGTGTGTTTTAAGCAATTCAGTAACCCGTTTTCTTCTGTACCATCTCCTACGTTCTCTATATCTGATCTTCTGGGTTTCCTCAACGGTACGTGCTTCATACATACCTTGTATGCTTCTATATTCAGCTTCTCTAGGCACTGGTGGGGATTTAGGGTGCTCATGTCCGATTCCCAGGATATGTCTGATAGCTCTTGGTTTATTTCCCCCCCCCAGTCAATTCTTTGGCTGTTAAAATTAAACTTACTGAACATCCCGTCTCTAACATTAGTGATGAAGTTCCCTAACCCTGAGTTAATACTCGTTTGAACTTCTATGTTGTTGTGATCAGAGAATATTTTTTTGTAACTTATGTACCCCTGTGGTTTAGCGTTTCTTTTTTATTGTAATAATAATAATTGTAACTGTTATGTCTCTGAATAGTTCCTCGTTGTTTGTGAATATCAAATCCAGGGTATTTTCATTTCTAGTGGGATCAGTTATCTGTTGGTCCAATAAGTACCTATCCAGACAGCTATCTTCCTTAACTGATCTGTGAATTCCTCATCCGTTGCTGATGGAAGTTTATATACTACGATGATTCCCAAATTCCTATTTTCAACTTTAATGCCGAGGATTTCTACTATATCATTAGTAGAATTCACCACTTCTTTACAACAAAGTATCTTTTACATAGTTCTACTCCTCCCTGTGACCTATTAATTTATAACATCTATACATGTTATGGTTTTCTATCTATCTCTCCGTCCAAAACATCCCTTGTGTGTGTTTCTGCAAAAGCTCCAAACGTGGCATTTACGTCTGATAGGAGCCCACTGACATAACTAACTCGTTTTTATATGATTTCAAACCCTGAATATTTGCAAATATGAAGCAGGAATTACTATTTGGGATGCTTTGTTTTGCTGTGTGTTTCGTTAGTACCACTGGTGATGTACTACCTGGTATGGCCCTTGGTGTACATGCCCCTTGTTTCTCCAGTACTGGCTTTGCATTTGTTTGTGTATTCGGCCCTGATGGGCTGATGCTTGGTTTGGTATGTCCCATTGTGCTGCCCATCTGTCCCCTCTGTAGCATTTTTTCTTTTTGCCTTATTTCTTTGGTCTGATAGTTTCTCTTTGTCTAAAAAAGATTGCTGTTCATTTTCTCTTTCTCTGTAGTGCCGCGTTCCTTTTACATGGTGGTCTGGGCAGCTCAGGTCATAACATTCTCTGAACTGTGTTGAAGCTTTGCACATCACTGGGTGGAAGTATCTGCACTCTGTCAAAGGGACACTTTCCCTTTCTCAACATGTTCCCACATTTTCTGTTGTGTTTATTCCAGCAAGCTCTGCTATATAGACACATACCTTTTGCATATTATCTGTAAATGTTCTGACTGTCTATATTTACTAAGTTTTAGTCTTTTCAAAGTTCTGCCACCTGATCTGTGTTCTCTTTTCTTTCATCTAGGCATATTTCTCCTTTTTTTTCATTTTAGTTTGTTCCTGCTCTAGCTTTCTCTTCCTCCCTTTCCTTTGTTTGTTATGTACCCATGATTTATTCTTTTCCGCCTTGCTCTGAATGGCGTTCTCCACTCTTTATTTCGACTCCTTGGTCTTTACCTTTATTTTTTCTTAACTCCTTTTCTTGTTCCATCACCTCCTGGCCCCTTGTTTTCCATTCTTTGTATATATCTGGCAGCTCCTTAGGAACTTTCTTACGCTTTTTAGGTTTTCACTTTTCAGTAGCTCTCTTATGCCCGACCAGCTTTCCATCTCGTTGGGGCAAAATCAGCAACATATTTCTTGTTTTAGGTCATTTCTCATGGTTGACTTAAGCTTGTACATGATAACTGGGATGTTTTACCACATATTTCACAATCAATGCCCCTATTTCCCCACAAAAAAAATTTCACATATACAACAGATATTTCTGGCCATATTCACCTCCATTTATCTTAGGGCAGTTTTATGTGGTGGGTTGTTACGGGTGGTGGGCTGGGGTTGCAGGTCCTGGGTGATAGTGGGGAGGGCCCTTCCCGCTGGGTGGGGGTGGTCAGTGGAGAGGGGTTTGGAGAGAGGGGTCCCTCCCCACTGGGAGCAGGGGATAGGTGGTAAGAGGTTTAGGGAGGGACACTTCACACAATAAGTCATTTGGCTTATTCCTTTTCCTTTAATTATGGTTAATAACAAAGCGAACATAATGTAAAGTCGCTATATCCCTGCAAATCAATGCCCTTATCACTTGTTATATTACTTATGGCGATAGTTTAATACTCATCCGATTGTTTATTTCTACTTCCGTCGACATAAGAACAAAGAAAAAAGGAACACTGCGGCAGGCCTACTGACCCATGCGAGGCAGGTCCATCACTCCCCGGCTTAGACCCGACCACCTGGAGTTTTCAGGTAAACTCCAGGTAGTCAGGTCACTCCCACTTAAGGAATTAGAGTACAGCATCTGACCAAGTAGCACAAGCTGGTCAGGTCCAACTCACACCCACCCACTCATGTATTTATCTAACCTATTTTTAAAACTACACAACATCCCAGCCCCTATGACGGTACTCGGGAGTTTGTTCCACTCATCCACAACTCTATTACCAAACCAGTGCTTTCCTATATCCTTCCTGAATCTGAACTTTTCTAACTTGAAACCATTGCTGCGAGTCCTGTCTTGGCTGGATATTTTCAGCACGCTATTTACGTCCCTTTTATTTATTCCTGTTTTCCATTTATACACCTCAATCATATCCCCCCTAATTCTACGCCTTTCTAGAGAGTGCAGATTCAAGGCCCTCAGTCTATCCTCATAGGGAAGATTTCTGATACATGGAATCAACTTTGTCATCCTCCTCTGTACGTTTTCCAGTCCATTTATATCCATTCTGTAATACGGTGACCAGAACTGTGCAGCATAATCTAAATGAGGCCTAACCAAAGATATATAGAGTTGAAGAACAACCTGAGGACTTCTATTATTTATACTTCTTGATATGAAGTCAAGGATTCTGTTAGCTTTATTGCGAACACTTATGCACTGTTGTCTTGGTTTCAGATTACTGCTAACCAGAACTCCTAAATCCTTCTCGCAATCACAAGTATTAAGATCTACATTATTCAGTTTATATGTGGCATGGTTATTGTCCTACCCAACATTTAGAACTTTGCATTTGTCTACAAAAAACTGAATCTGCCACTTCTCCGACCACTGCATCATTATTCAAATCATCCTGGAGTGCTCTAATGTCCTCATTAGAATGAATTGGACGGCCTATTTTGGTGTCATCAGCAAATTTGCTTATGTTGCTATTTATTCCCTCATCTATGTCGTTTATGTAAATTGTAAATAACAAGGGGCCCAAAACTGACCTCTGTGGGACACCGCTTGAGACGTGCCCCCATTCTGATTTCTCCCCATTTATGCAAACTCTCTGCCGCCTATTTGTCAACCATGCCTCTACCCAGGAAAACAATTCTCCTATTCCGTGTGCCTTAAGTTTCCTCAGTAGCCTCTGATGTGGAACTCTATCGAAAGCCTTACTGAAGTCCATATACAGAATATCATATTCATTACCATGATCTACCTCCTCAAACACCTTAGTGAAAAAAGTTAGTAAATTCGTAAGACAGGAACGCCCCTTAGAAAATCCGTGTTGAGATTCATTAATCAATTTATGCCTTTCAAGATGACTACTAATTGCCTCGGTAATTATTGATCCATAAATTTACCAACTATAGAGGTAAGGCTTATTGGTCTATAGTTCGAAGGTAAGGACCTGTCACCTGCCTTGTAAATAGGTATTACATTTGCCCTTTTCCACTGGTCTGGCACTATGCCAGTTTGTAGTGATATATTGAAAATATTTGCCAAAGGTTTGTTAAGTTCCCCTTTACATTCCTTTAAAACTCTTGAAAACAGTTCATCAGGGCCTGGGGATTTGTTAGGTTTTAATTTCTCTGTCTGAGGACCATGTCACTAGTTACCCCAATCGAGCATAGTCTATTATCTTGAGAAAGCTCCTGGAGAGCGAAACGTTGCCACAATAAAATGTCACATTAGTTGCAATTGTGTCCTTTTACTTAACATATTATCTTCCTGTTCAACATAATTTATTATTTCTGGAATTCCGCTAGTATCTTCCTGAGTAAAAACTGAGAGGAAGTAAGTATTGAAAATTTCACACATATCCTTATCACTGTCCGTGATCTGTCCTGAGTTACTCTTAAGTGGTCCTATCTTGTCCCTAATCTTACTTCTGCATACCTGAAAGAACCCTTTTGAGTTAGTCTTTGAATCCCTTGCGACCTTAGCCTCATAATCCCTTTTTGCTTTTCTTATTCCTTTTTTTTTTTCTCTCTTTAATTGAAAATATTGATTTCTTGTCTGTCCATCCCCTCTTTTGATACGCCTATATATGCCTCTCTTTTGACCATTGAGATGTTTTAATCTATTGTTCATCCATTTAGGATCATTTTTGTTAGATCTAATTTCCCTACTTGGAACAAAAGTTGTCTGGGCAGCTAGAACTACGCTCTGGAAAACGTCATACTGGCAACCAAAACCACCTACCTGACCCATAGTCAGGTCATCCCAATTTAGCCCACCTAGGTAATTTCTCAGCACCATGAAGTCGGCTAAGCGAAAGTCTGGAATAGACTTGATTGCAGTTACCTGCGTAATTCCATGATATATTGAAACTAAGCGATTTGTGATCGCTTTCCCCAAGCTCTTCATTAACCTCAAGATTATTAATTAGTGATTCTTTGTTGGCAAGAACCAAATCAAGCAAGTTGCTACCTCTAGTTTTTTCTGTCACAAACTGTTTTAAAAAACAATCCTGAACCGTATCAAGAAAGTAACTAGACTCAAGATTACCTGTCACATTGTTCCAATCAATTTGTCTAAAGTTAAAATCTCCCATTAACACAACATTTTCATATCTAGACGCCTTATGAATTTCGTCCCATAGCAGCTTACTGCACTCCCTATCCAGGCTTGGGGCCTGTAAATCACGCCCAAAATCAATTTTTCACGACGCTCGAGAAACTGTAGCCAAACAGATTCTGTGTCCAACGTTTCTAATCTTATATCTTGTCTAACACTGTTTTAGCGTAGTGGGCTAAAACAAAACGGGTTCTATCCCCGGCTAGCCGCAGTTTGTTAATGATTAAAAACCACTTGTTCGTGGTTACAATAATATTCAAACAGCTCCGGGGAGAACCTCGAGTTTTCCCTGAGGTACGTTTATTGTCTTCTCTGAGGATGAGGGTCCCCAGCAAGTTCAGAGGTTGTTATATATATATATATATATATATATATATATATATATATATATGGGGAAGTGGAATAGAATTCTTCCTCCGTAAGCCATGCGTGTCGTAAGAGGCGACTAAAATACCCGGAGCAAGGGGCTAGTAACCCCTTCTTCTGTATATATTACTAAATGTAAAAGGAGAAACTTTCGTTTTTCCTTTTGGGCCACCCTGCCTCAGTGGGAAACGGCCGACGTGTTGAATATATATATATATATATATATATATATATATATAATATATATATATATAATCAACTGCGAACCTTGTTGCAAGGTTCGTAGGTTCGAGTCTCCTTCGGCCAGAGATCAGTGTTTGTGGATATATATATATATAATTATTTATTAACACATCGGCCGTTTCCCACCAAGGCAGGGTGGCCGGACAAAGAAAAACTCATCATTCACTCCATCACTATCTTGCCAGAGGAGTGCTTACACTACAGCTACAAAACTGCAACATTAACACCCCTCCTTCAGAGTGCCGACACTGTACTTCCCATCTCCAGGAATCAAGTCCGGCCTGCCGGTTTCCCTGAAACCCTTCATAAATGTTACCTTGCCTACACTCCAACAGCACGTCAAGTCCTAAAAACCACTTGTCTCCATTCGCTCCTATCTAACACACTCACGCACGCTTGCTGGAAGTCCAAGCCTCTCGCACACAAAACCTCCTTAACCCCCTCCAACCTTTTCTAGGCCGACCCCTACCCCGCCTTCCCTCCACTGCAGATTTATACACTCTCGAAGTCATTCTATTTTGCTCCATCCTTTCTATATGTCCAAACCATCTCAACAATCCCTCCTCAGCTCTCTGGATAATAGTTTTGGTAATCCCACACCTCCTCCTAATCTCCAAACTACGGATTCTCTGCATTATATTCACACCACACATTGCCCTCAGACACGACATCTCCACTGCCTCCAGCCTTCTCCTTGTTGCAACATTCACAACCCATGTCTCACACCCATACAAGAGTGTTGATATAACTATACTCTCATACATTCCCCTCTTTGTTTTCATGGATAAAGTTCTCTGTCTCCACAAGCTCCTCAGTGCACCACTCACCTTTTTCCCCTCGTTAATTCTATGATTCACCTCATCCTTCATATACCCATCTGCTGACACATCCACTCCCAAATATCTGAACACATTCACCTCCTCCATACTCTCTCCCTCCAATCTGATATCCAATCTTCCGTTATCTAATTTTTTTTATCCTCATCACCTTACTCTTTCCTATATTCACTTTAAATTTCCTTCTTTTATATACCCTAATAAACTCATCCACCAACCTCTGCAACTTATCTTCAGAATCCCCCAAAAGCACAGTGTCATCAGCAAAGAGCAACTGTGACAACTCCCACTTTGTGTTAGATTCTTTATCTTTTAACCCCACACCTCTTGTCAACACCCAAGCATTCACTTCTCTTACAACTCCATCTATAAATATATTAAACAACCACAGTGACATCACACATCCCTGTCTAAGGCCTACTTTTACTGTGAAATAATCTCCCTCTCGCCTACATACTCTAACCTGTGCCTCACTATCCTCGTAAAAACTTTTCACCGCTTTCAATAACCTACCTCCCTCTATCCACCTTGCCCTCTATCCACCCTATTATATGCCTTTTCCAAATCCATAAATGCCACAAACACCTCTTTACCCTTCTCTAAATATTGTTCACCTATATGTTTCACTGCAAACACTTGGTCTACACACTCCCTACCCTTCCTAAAGCCTCCTTGTTCATCTGCTATCCTGCTCTCCGTCTTACTCCTAATTCTTACAATAATAACTCTACCATACACTTTACCAACAGACTTATTCCCCTATAATTTTTACTCTCTTTTGTCCCCTTTGCCTTTATACAAAGGAATTATGCATGCTCTCTGCCAATCCCTAGGTACCTTACCTCTTCCATACATTTATTAAATAATAGCTCTAACCACTCTAAAACTATATCCCCACCTGCCTTTAACATTTCTATCTTTATCCCATCAATCCCAGCTGCTTTACCCCCTTTCATTCTACTCACTGCCTCACGAACTTCCCCCACACTCACAACTAGTTCTTCCTCACTCCTATAAGATGTTATTCCTCTTTGCCCTATACAGGGAGATGAAGTAACCCTGCATTAGCCTTCTCTCTGAGAAAATTAAGGACATCAAGAGGGACATTAGCTTGAACTGCTTGGCTTTGGTCTTTCCTCTGCCACTTCACCTACCCGTCGCACTGGTATTGACATGATTAGCTCTTTTGATTCTTTTCGCCAGTCTCGCTCTCGTAATAATAATCTTCCTGATTTATCCACATCTCGTGGCGCTCTCCTTCCTGTTCTTGATAGCCTGTTTTCTGAGAACCATCACCTTCCTCGCCGCTATCAACTTGCTCTTTCTCCTCTTAAATCTAACGCTAACACTGTCATACTCCCTTCTGACAAAAGTAATTCGGTAGTTATCCTTGATCGAGAGGATTACCTCCGTAAATCCGATGTCTTGCTCTCTGACTCACGTACCTACACTCCTCTCGTTTCCAACCCTCTTGATCGCATCAAGAGAACTATCAACAAGAAACTAAAGACTCTCTCCGACCTCTGTCCTTCTGACTTTAACCTTGTTCAACGTTTTCGTGTCATCTGTCCCTTTCTGCCCTATTTCTATGGCCTTCCCGAAACTCACAAACCTGATATTCCTCTACGTCCCATCATATCCTCTCGAGGTTCTGTCTCTTATCCCCTTGCTTCTTGGCTGGCCAAAACCCTCACTCCCTTTCTTGGTACTTTTTCTCCTGCTCACCTTCGTCACTCTCAAGACTTCATGGAACGGGTTCGCTCTCTCCCAACCTGTAAGATGCTTAGTCTTGATGTTGAGTCTCTCTTCACTAATGTCCCTCTTGATGATGTCCTTAATTTTCTCAGAGAGAAGGCCAATGCAGGGTTGCTTCATCTCCCTATACCTACTGATGTCTTTCTTGATCTTATCCGCCTTTGTGTGGACTCGTAATTCCTTTTCCTTCCAAGGTAAATATTATTCTCAAACCTTCGGTGTTGCTATGGGCTCTCCTCTATCTCCTGTTCTTGCTAATCTTTACATGGAATACTTCGAGACTGTTCTTCCTACTATTGATGTGCGCCCTTCACTCTGGCTCCGCTATGTACATGACATCTTTGCTCTTTGGCCTCATGACTCTAGTCTCTACCTACCATTTCTTGATGCTCTTAATAATCTTTCCCCTTCCATTAAGTTTAAAGCTGAATGGGAATCTAATTCCTTGCTTGATGTCAGATGGGAGGACTTCGCCACAAGCGAATCTCTCCATTCCCAGTTAGACATCCCTGCGCTGAATCTGTACTGGAAGACGCTCAGTGACAGACAGATAGACAAACGTGAGACACGACATGACTACTGGACCTCTCTCCTTGACGAAGACATTCGCAGACCCACAAACCAACACCTTTTTTACTCCTTGTATGATCCTTCTCCTAATCCTATTTACAAATAACCTTTGAATTCTATGACATGTACCTTGAGCTGTTCGTCCCTCTGATCCGACCCACTTAAGCCTTAGCTGCTGGGTTAAGCCCTGGTTCAATTTCTACACTTCTCTCTAGCGCTAATCTTCGCCTGTCCCGTCCTCCCCGCTCACCCCACTGGAGTCTCACCAACAGGAGAGCCTGCTATTCCTGTTCTCAAGTCTGTCTCACGATCGAAGTGACTTTGTAAATGGTCCAAGTTGGACCGAAACGTCGTCGTAAGCTCCTTTCTTCAATTGCGGGTTATTTGTGTATCGTTCTCATATGATGGTTCAACGGTCGTTAATGTGTTGGAAGCAAAGTTTTCGCTTAATTTTATATCCAGTCTGTTTTAATTTTTTAGAAATCCAGCACAAGCGAGAGGAGCGAGAGACACTCACGTGTTTTAATACTCCACACAATTTCTCAATTTTATCTACATGTTTTACCTGACCACAGTCCCACTGGACTATCTTTGCCAGTTTCCTGGAAGGTCGTGACATGAGTCGTAGTCCATATACATTAACCAGAAATAAAAGTTTATGTAGTAAACCATCGATGGGCAGGTCATGTTTCCCATCAAAGCAGCGGTCGAGGGATCCATGCTGGTATGTGCAGTTGATAACACTCACTGAAACCTCCTTATTACTATCACTGACAAATATATTTTATGTCCAGTCGTAAGTGAACTACCAGCCTTGATTTACTGCCTTTTTTACTAGTCGTGACAAGACCAAAGCTGCAGTCATGAGTACCTCATCGTCACAACGATGACTCTTCATAAAGTTTTGGAAAGTGTGAAGGTGTGCGAGGTCTGGAGTGGCGACACTTGCAACACACAACTATTTTGAAATAGAGGAGAGAGATAATATCGTGACGTTTAGTTGTGACAGAGCGTCCTCAGTGTCAGAGCGGACGTCGTCAGCATGGACGCCATCCTCGGCGGCGTCAGAGTGGACGCTATCCTGGGCGTCTTCAGAGGGTGCTCAAGAGTCGGGGACCCCTGACACTCGAGTTCTCTTAGTGTACTCGTTGCGGCTCTCCATTTTAGTGGAAGTATTTTGCAGTCTCCTAAGCTTCTTGTTATATGGTTTGGGATCAGTCTCTCCAGGATTTTCCAGGTGTATATTATGTAACTTTCTCGACTACGCTCCAAGGAATACAGTTGAAGGGACTTCAAGCGATTCCAGTAAGTCAGATGTTTGATTGAATGTATACAAACAGTGAATGTTCTTAGTACTAATCTCAGCAATCTCTCCTACCTTGAAGGGGGGCGGGCCATCATTGGCTCAGTGTCTCATGTCTTGAAACTTCTAGTTATCCAGGCTATCATTTTCCCTTGCTGTAGCAATGGCCGTGTTGTTGTGATCCTTGAATGTGAGATCTTGCGACATTTCAAGAGTTCTTTTCCTCTTTGGCTGATGACTGACCGACGTTGGTCCCTGGGGTTGGTTAATTAGGCTTAAATCCTATCAAGACACGAGGGTCATTAAGGCTACATGTCGCGCCTGTTCACCACTAAGCACTACTTTAATCCCAAGCGTGGTAGCATTGGGATTAAAGTGGACTTTTAGTGCATATGTAATGAGATGCACAGCCCTTAACATGTACATGCAATGTTGCTCTCAATACACACACACACATCAAGCGAGGTTGGTTGGCTCATGGGGTTTACAGCCCATCTACTGCCCGAGGGTTTCGCTCTATTGAATGATCTGAGTTTGTTCTGTGCTCCATTAAAGTCTTCATATCCTCCATTCTTCCATAGCGGAGCATAACTTTCCATGAGGAATGTTATGACCTCCTATACGTCATATATAGACAAGTATGATCCTGCTCCTAATCCTAGTTACAAATAACCTTTGAATTCTATGACAGGTACCTTGAGCTGTTCGTCCCTCTGACCCACTTGGATAAGCTGCTGGGTTAAGCCCTGGCTCAATTTCTACACTCCTCTAGCGCTAATCTTTGCCTGTCCCGTCCTCCCCGCTCACCCCACAACAATGTATCTACCTCATCTGTTAGAAAAATGATAGGATGGATAATGAGAACCTTCAAAACTAGGGACACCAAGCCCATGATGATTATCTTCAAATCGCTTCTCTCTAGGCTGGAATACTGCTGTACATTAACTGCCCCCTTCAAGGCTGGCGACATTGCTGACCTGGAGAGTGTAGAAAGAACTTTCACGGCACACGTAAGTACGATGAGGTACTAAAATTACTGGGAACGGTTGAAAGTCATTGATCTGTATTCCCTGGAACGCAGGCGAGAGAGATACATGATAATATACACTTGAAAAATCCTAGAGAGATTAGTACCAAACTTGCTCACGAAAATCACTCCCTACGAAAGCAAAAGACTCGGCAGGAGATGCAACATTTCCCCAATGAAAAGCAGGGACGACACGAGAACACAGTGTCTGGAGCCTGCCTAAGACTATTCAACTGCCTCCCAGCATACATAAGGGGGATTACCAATAGACCCCTGGCTGTCTTCAAGAAGGCACTGGACAGACACCTAAAGTCAGTACTTGATCAGCGGGGCTGTGGTTCGTACGTTGGTTTACGTGCGGCCAGCAGTAACAGCCTGGTTGATCAGACTCTGATCCACCACTAGGCCTGGTCTCAGGCCGGGCCGCGGAGCGTTGACCCCCGAAACCCTCTCCAGGTATTGTGTACCACTGATATATACACAACATAGAAACAGTGGTGACAGAAGCAGATGACACAATGCTCCACCACACACCAAAACAACACAGCAACACTGATGAAAAACCCACCAACAGTTAAGTCTAATCCAACTTCCACTAATAATTAACCCCCTAACCTACCTCCACTAATACCTAACTCCTAACCAACTTGCACTTGCATGTAACCCTCCCAACCCCATTATAACGCACCCCTCGATCACAGCACTGGTACGTCAATTAAGTAATGGAGAGCACCAGCCCAGCCCACCATCAGCACTGGCTGGGACAGCGGCGAGGACCTGAAACAAGAAGCTGTATAACACCACAAGAGTCAGAGTAATGTACATAAATACAAATGACTAGACGTATTTCAGTTGCTGCTCCATTTAAACACAATGTCTTATCACACCATATCAGCATCGTCACAAAATACCAGCTCCTTGTACTTCAATGCACAGAAGCATAGTAACTGGACCTCAAAACCTTCAACAGAGAGAAACTGCAGCTCATCTTCCTCCAGAAACTTACAAAGCTCACAGCAGCTTTAGCTCAATGCAGAGACGTTTAGCACCAGTAACTGTCAAAATATATAATCGATAAGACAACTAGGTTTGCCATGTCTGTACAGTTTTAAAAATATATTCCTGAGACAGTTGGACCTACTGCAATCAACAAAATACTGATACTCACGAACCTCTCAAGTAAAATGGGCTTAAAAATAGCTTAAAAGCTTCAATAAGCTTGATTTTCTGAAAGATAAATATTGTATCGTAAACAGCTGAAGGGAATTGGTGGATGGCTTAAGGCTCTATATATTTCCAAATACAAATTATGTACTCCTTGTTTGCTGGGAGCTTTATTTGTACCAGGATCTGATACCACCAGTTTAACTACAATTTACCAGGACCAGGTACCACCAGTTTAACCACAGTGTACCAGGACCTGGTACCATCAGTTTAACCACAGTGTACCAGGACCTGGTACCATAAGTTTAACCACAGTGTACAAAGACCTGGTACAACAAGTTTAACCACAGTGTACCAGGACCTGGTACCATCAGTTTAATCACAATGTACCAGGACCTGGTACCACCAGTTTAACCACAATGTACCAGGACCAGGTACCACCAGTTTAACCACAATGTACCAGGACCAGGTACCACCAGTTTAACCACAATGTACCAGGACCTGGTACCACAAGTTTAACCACAATGTACCAGGACCTGGTACCACCAGTTTAACCACAGTGTACCAGGACCTGGTACCACCAGTTTAACCACAGTGTACCAGGACCTGGTACCACCAGTTTAACCACAATGTACCAGGACCGGGTACCATTAGTTTAACATAAAAGTAGCACAGGACCTGGTACCACCAGTTTAACCACATTGTACCAGGACCTGGTACCACCAGTTTAACCACAGTGTACCAGGACCTGGTACCACCAGTTTAACCACAATGTACCAGGACCTGGTACCACCAGTTTAACCACAATGTACCAGGACCGGGTACCACTAGTTTAACATAAAAGTAGCACAAGACCTGGTACCACCAGTTTAACCACAATGTACCAGGACCTGGTACCACCAGTTTAACCACAGTGTACCAGGACCTGGTACCACCAGTTTAACCACAATGTACCAGGAGACCATTAGTTAAAGTAGCCAGGACCTGGTACCACCAGTTTAACCACAGTGTACCAGGACCTGGTACCACCAGTTTAACCACAGTGTACCAGGACCTGGTACCACCAGTTTAACCACAGTGTACCAGGACCTGGTACCACCAGTTTAACCACAGTGTACCAGGACCTGGTACCACCAGTTTAACCACAGTGTACCAGGACCTGGTACCACCAGTTTAACCACAGTGTACCAGGACCTGGTACCACCAGTTTAACCACAGTGTACCAGGACCTGGTACCACCAGTTTAACCACAGTGTACCAGGACCTGGTACCACCAGTTTAACCACAGTGTACCAGGACCTGGTACCACTAGTTTAACCACAGTGTACCAGGACCTGGTACCACCAGTTTAACCACAGTGTACCAGGACCTGGTACCACCAGTTTAACCACAGTGTACCAGGACCTGGTACCACCAGTTTAACCAAATGTACCAGGACCTGGTACCACCAGTTTAACCACAGTGTACCAGGACCTGGTACCACCAGTTTAACCACAGTGTACCAGGACCTGGTACCACCAGTTTAACCACAGTGTACCAGGACCTGGTACCACCAGTTTAACCACAGTGTACCAGGACCTGGTACCACCAGTTTAACCACAGTGTACCAGGACCTGGTACCACCAGTTTAACCACAGTGTACCAGGACCTGGTACCACCAGTTTAACCATAGTGTACCAGGACCTGGTACCACCAGTTTAACCACAATGTACCAGGACCTGGTACCACCAGTTTAACCACAATGTACCAGGACCGGGTACCACTAGTTTAACATAAAAGTAGCACAGGACCTGGTACCAGTCCACAAAAACATGTGCCTATGAAATCTGACACTATTTTACTTTTTTTTATTCTAGGGAGCTTGAATAAAGTGCGTGGAGAGGCATAGTGACTGTGGCACTTCACTAATTATGAACGAGTGTCTTGGGAGGTTCAATAACCAGGCACATGAAAGGTAGAAGAAACATTGTTTACATGAAGTTTTCAAGTTGAAACTGAAGTAACACCTGCTGAGTGTGATCAGGCAGGCTGTGATGGCTATGTAAGCCAACGGAGTGGGGAGCATGATCAGGCAGGCTGTGATGGCTATGTAAGCAATCAGGGAGTGGGATGAGTATGAAGACATGAGTGGTGGGGTGGAGGTGGGTGTAGAATGAGTGGTGGAGGTGGGTACAGAGTGGTGGGGTGGAGGTGAGTACAGAGTGGTGGGGTGAGTACAGTGGTGGGGGTGGAGGTGAGTACAGAGTGGTGGGGGTGGAGGTGAGTGCAGAGTGGTGGGGGTGGAGGTGAGTGCAGAGTGGTGGGGGTGGAGGTGAGTGCAGAGTGGTGGGGTGGAGGTGAGTGCAGAGTGGTGGAGGTGAGTGCAGAGTGGTGGGGTGGAGGTGAGTGCAGAGTGGTGGGGGTGGAGGTGAGTACAGAGTGGTGGGGGTGGAGGTGAGTACAGAGTGGTGGGGTGGAGGTGAGTACAGAGTGGTGGGGGTGAGTACAGTGGTGGGGGTGGAGGTGAGTACAGAGTGGTGGGGGTGGAGGTGAGTACAGAGTGGTGGGGTGGAGGTGAGTGCAGAGTGGTGGGGGTGGAGGTGAGTACAGAGTGGTGGGGTGGAGGTGAGTGCAGAGTGGTGGGGGTGGAGGCGAGTACAGAGTGGTGGGGGTGGAGGTGAGTGCAGAGTGGTGGGGGTGGAGGTGAGTGCAGAGTGGTGGGGGGAGGTGAGTGCAGAGTGGTGGGGGTGGAGGTGAGTGCAGAGTGGTGGGGGTGGAGGTGAGTGCAGAGTGGTGGGGGTGGAGGTGAGTGCAGAGTGGTGGGGGTGGAGGTGAGTACAGAGTGGTGGGGGTGGAGGTGAGTGCAGAGTGGTGGGGTGGAGGTGAGTGCAGAGTGGTGGGGTGGAGGTGAGTGCAGAGTGGTGGGGGTGGAGGTGAGTGCAGAGTGGTGGGGGTGGAGGTGAGTGCAGAGTGGTGGGGGTGGAGGTGAGTGCAGAGTGGTGGGGGTGGAGGTGAGTACAGAGTGGTGGGGGTGGAGGTGATTACAGAGTGGGGGGGGTGGAGGTGAGTACAGAGTGGTGGGGTGAGTACAGTGGTGGGGGTGAGTACAGAGTGGTGGGGGTGGAGGTGAGTGCAGAGTGGTGGGGGTGGAGGTGAGTACAGAGTGGTGGGGGTGGAGGTGAGTGCAGAGTGGTGGGGGTGGAGGTGAGTACAGAGTGGTGGGGGTGGAGGTGAGTGCAGTGGTGGGGGTGGAGGTGAGTGCAGAGTGGTGGGGGTGGAGGTGAGTGCAGAGTGGTGGGGGTGGAGGTGAGTGCAGAGTGGTGGGGGTGGAGGTGAGTGCAGAGTGGTGGGGGTGGAGGTGAGTGCAGAGTGGTGGGGGTGGAGGTGAGTGCAGAGTGGTGGGGGTGGAGGTGAGTACAGAGTGGTGGGGGTGGAGGTGAGTGCAGAGTGGTGGGGGTGGAGGTGAGTGCAGATTGGTGGGGGTGGAGGTGAGTGCAGAGTGGTGGGGGTGGAGGTGAGTGCAGAGTGGTGGGGGTGGAGGTGAGTGCAGAGTGGTGGGGGTGGAGGTGAGTACAGAGTGGTGGGGGTGGAGGTGAGTACAGAGTGGTGGTGGGAAGAGTGGTGGGGGTGGAGGTGGGTACAAAGTATTGGGGGTGGAGGTGGGTACAGAGTATTGGGGTGGTGGTGGGTACAGAGTGGTGGGGTGGAGGTGGGTACCGAAAGGTGGGGTGGGTACAGATTGGTGAAGGTGGTGGTGGGGTGGGTACAGAGTGGTGAAGGTGGTGGTGGGTTCAGAGTAGTGGGGTCGTAACAACTTACCTCACTACCTCTCTCCCCTCAAATAACAACCTCACTACCTCCCTCCCCTAAAGTAACAACCTCCGAAGAAATCTTAACAACTAACCTCACTACCTCCCTCCCCTCAAGTAACAACTAACCTCACTACCTCCCTCCCCTCAAGTAACAACTAACCTCACTACCTCCCTCCCCTCAAGTAACAAATAACCTCACTACCTCCCTCCCCTCAAGTAACCTCACTACCTCCCTCCCCTCAAGTAACCTCACTACCTCCCTCCCCTCAAGTAACCTCACTACCTCCCTCCCCTCAAGTAACCTCACTACCTCCCTCCCCTCAAGTAACAACTAACCTCACTACCTCCCTCCCCTCAAGTAACAACCGCACTACCTCCACCACAAGTAACAAATAACATCACTACCTCCCTCCCCTCAAGTAACAATTAACCTCACTACCTCCCTCCCCTCAAGTAACAAATAACCTCACTACCTCCCTCCCCTCAGGTAACAAATAACCTCACTACCTCCCTCAAGTAACACCGAACCTCACTACCTCCCTCCCCGAGTAACACCGAACCTCACTACCTCCCTCCCTCGAGTAACACCGAACCTCACTACCTCCCTCCCTCGAGTAACACCGAACCTCACTACCTCCCTCCCTTCGAGTAACACCGAACCTCACTACCTCCCTCCCTCGAGTAACACCGAACCTCACTACCTCCCTCCCCTCGAGTAACACCGAACCTCACTACCTCCCTCCCCTCGAGTAACACCGAACCTCACTACCTCCCTCCCCTCGAGTAACACCGAACCTCACTACCTCCCTCCCCTCGAGTAACATCTAACCTCACTACCTCCCTCCCCTCGAGTAACATCTAACCTCACTACCTCCCTCCCTCCCCTCAAGTAACAATTAACCTCACTATCTCCCTCCCCTCAAGTAACAATTAACCTCACTACCTCCCTCCCTTCCAGTAACAAATAACCTCACTACCTCCCTCCCCTCAAGTAACAAATAACCTCACTATCTCCCTCCCCTCAAGTAACAAATAACCTCACTACCTCCCTCCCCTCAAGTAACAAATAACCTCACTACCTCCCTCCCCTCAAGTAACAAATAACCTCACTACCTCCCTCCCCTCAAGTAACAAATAACCTCACTACCTCCCTCCCCTCAAGTAACAAATAACCTCACTACCTCCCTCCCCTCAAGTAACAAATAACCTCACTACCTCCCTCCCCTCAGGTAACAAATAACCTCACTACCTCCCCTCAAGTAACACCGAACCTCACTACCTCCCTCAAGTAACACCGAACCTCACTACCTCCCTCCCCTCGAGTAACACCTAACCTCACTACCTCCCTCCCTCCCCTCAAGTAACAACTAACCTCACTACCTCCCTCCCCTCAAGTAACAACTAACCTCACTACCTCCCTCAAGTAACACCTAACCTCACTACCTCCCTCCCCTCAAGTAATAACTAACCTCACTTCCTCCCCTCAAGTAACACTAACCTCCCTCCCTCCCCTCAAGTAATAACTAACCTCACAACCTACCTCCCCCCTCAACACTAACCTCCCTCCCTCCCCTCAAGTAATAACCTCACAACCTACCTCCCCTCAAGTAATAACTATGAACACCAACCAACACTTGGTAGAAGATCAAGTACAATTTACACACGGTTAATAAAAATCAACTTGCTGTTATTAAAGCAATGTCCTGAAATGTCCCTGAAGCCCTTTCTACAACCCACCTGATTATAAAATAACTTGTTAAAAAGAAACTAATGTGCACACAGTGTGAGCTAATTCACACAAGAGCTGTAACACTCAGTGCTACAGTGAACAACACACCACAAGTTTCACACAATAGAGCTGCAACACTCAGTGCTACAGTGAACAACACACCACGTTTCACAACAGGAGAGCTGTAACACTCAGTGCTACAGTGAACAACACACCACAGGTTTCACATAGGAGAACTGTAACACTCAGTGCTACAGTGAACAACACACCACAAGTTTCACACAGGAGAGCTGTAACACTCACGGGCAGGTGGATGTTGGCGTGACGTGTGCATCATCTAGCGTCTACTGTCTCATTATGATTCCTGCAGAATGAGGAGAGTCAAACACTCATATCCTGCAGAACCCTCTACAACATTTTGTTCCTCTGTATGGTCCATTACTTTCAAGGAATACTGTATAAAACACACAAATAACCCGCACTTAGGAGACATACTAATGATGACTGTTTCACTCCAACATGGACCATTGACAATGGTCCATGTCGGACCGTAACGTCCTAAGTTCCAGTCCAAGTGCGGGTCTAAGCGTGTACTGTTCCAGCCACGTTACTGTGACTTTTTGTTCAATACTCTATATAGATAAATGTGGCACAAGAGGTTACTGTGAGGCAGAAACGTGATAAAGAGCAGGAGCTAAAACAACTTTTGCCACAGAATCTGCCCATTTATTAGTCGTAAATCCACCGTGGTTCAGGCTCTACCTTTACCTTTGATATACCTTTCATGAGTTTCGAGTGTCTTTAAACTCCTGGAGCCCGGCCATGACCAGGCTCGTCTGGTGCTAGCCTGGTCAATAAGACTGTTGCAGCTGGAGGTCTGCTGCCTCACATATCCATCACAGCCTGGTTGATCTGGCCCCTGGTGAATTATCAAAACTTAGTGCTAAACCTACAAGGGGTCACACAGCGCAGCAGGACAGAGGATAGTGCAGGATCATAGGGAGGACAACAGAGGGAGAGTTAAGAAGGGCTGTGAGGAGTGCTAAAGGTAGTATCATCAAAGTGTGTGCAGTAAATCAGTTGCTGTCAAAAAGTCAAGGAGGGAGTCTGAGTCAAAGACGCTTCCGTCAGCAAGACGGGAAAATAAAGTAAGGGCGTTAGAGCGGTGACGACATCGGAGGTGAATTCTGCGTGCTCGTCGATAGACAGGACAGTCCAATAGAATATGGCAAACCAAAACTGGAACCTAACAATTCTCAGAGTGGAACAGGACGTCTCTCCATGAGATACCTATGAGGAAGACAAGAGTGCTGGATGCGAAGGCGGGAGAGTGCAGTCTCCCAACCTCGGCACTGATGACAAGAAGATGACCAGGAACTTAAACTTGGTTTGATAGAATGTAATTTATGTATCATATCAGATCAATATTGTTGCCAACGGTTGCAAAGGTGATTAGAGATTACATCAAAACAGTCTGTGAATGGAACACCTCTATATGAAACTGGGAGGTCATGTACTGCTGACTGCTCAGCAGTGTCTGCCTGTGCATTGCCCTGAACGTCAACATGACCGGGGACCCAACAGAAAACATCTTGTTTTTGCTAGAGATGCGGTATAACCAAAGTTGTACATGAAGAACCAGGGGATGAGATTAATTAATTTTTTTAATAGCTTGCAAAGCACTATGGGAGTCTGAGACTACTACAAATGGCGACACAGTCATAGATGCAATACGGATAATTGCTATAAGAACTGCATACAATTCAGCTGTAAAAATGCTAGCCGAGTCTAATAAATGCCCTCACACTACGCTGTCCGGAAACTGCTGCAAACCCAACACCGTCAGAGGATTTAGAACCATCAGTGAACACTGCGACAGCACAAGACTGAGACCAGAAGTGATTAAGAAAGGGGGCGAGAAGCAACCGTACTGGGGTTTTCGCACATGACAGTGGGGAAAACAGACACGAATTGTCGGAACCTCCCAAGGGGAAAGGGAAAAATTTGATGCTAGATGAACATATAAAGGGGGCAACTGAAGAGAAGACGAGCGATGTAGACAAAGAGAAAAGGGACGGAGTAGACAGGGGCGATGAACAAACAATGGACCTCTACTAACCTATGTTATTATCCTATAAATGGAAGGATTGTGAAAGTCATGAGAGCAGATATAATAGCGGAGGCAATAAGCATCACGGCAATCGTTCAAGGATGGAATATTTGCCTCTGTACATAAGCTCTCGACAGGTAAGGAGCAAAAAGCACCTAGACATAAACGTAATCCCTGGTGATGGATGAGATCAAGTTTAGAAACAGTTGCAGGAGAGGCCACTGAATATATCTGGTCACCATAATTTTCTTTTGATAAAACTTGGGCTGAATACAGTCGAAGGAGAGTTTGACGATCAGCGCTCCCCATGAAAGATGAGCGAGGGTTTTAAGGAGGTTCAGCCGCCTATAGTAAATTGCATTCCGGGACGTAATGTGAGGTTTCCATGATAACCGACGGGCAAACAGAAGGCCGAGAACCATGACTGTATCAGGTTCAGGGATACGTGAGCCATACAGGTACAATAGTGTTTGGGACAATAGAACGTGTAGTGAAAGTAATTTGGCGTGTTTTAGTACCAGAAAATTTAAAACCATGAGTAGTGGCCCAACTGGAAACACGGATGACAGCATTCTGGAGAGAAACTGCAATGAGGCGACATTCAGCGCCTGCACAAGCTATAGCAAAGTCAACATAGTTATGACCAAATATTAAATAGAACAACAGATGCCAGATCATTTATAGTAAAGAGAAAAAGAGTGGTGTCCATAAATAACAAAAAAGGCACAATACTGTGACTGGAACAATACACACAAACCGCACATAAAAGAGGAGCTACGACGACGTTTGCCGACTTGGACCATTTACAAAGTCACACTGTGTGACTTTGTAAATGGTCCAAGTCGGGCCGAAACGTCGTCGTAAGCTCCTCTCTTTTATATGTGCGGGTTGTGTGTGTAAGAGTGGTGCTAAGGACACATCCCTGGGGGACACCTTCAGTTAGGACAACGTCCGGGGAAAGCAAATTAACCCAAACTCGGAAATGCTTCTCATATAAGTTCTTAAGAAAAAATGGCAGATTGCCTCGGAGGTCTAAGGAGTGAGCTTTGGCCAAGATGTTATACCTCCAAGTTGTCATATGCCTTCTCAAGATCAAAAAATATGGCAATAACGTTTAGATACGCATTACGAACATGCGTATCTAAAAGGAGCAAGGGGTCAATAGTAGAACGGCCCTTACGAAAGCCATATTGACTAGTGGAGAGACTACTGTGTCTCTCTAAATACCACATCAAACGTCTATTTACCAGATGTTCCAACACCTTGCAAACAAGGTATGTATGAAACACGTACAATTAAGAAAACCCAGAAAAAGATCAGATATAGAAAGTGTAGGAGATGGTACAGAAGAAAACGGATTATTGAATTGCTTAAAAACACAAACATGCAACAGCAGAAAAAAAAAATAGGCTTAGCCGAGAGATCACTGAATTAGAGCAAAAACTTAGGATGTCATACCTAACAGAAGTACAAAGGGAACAAAGGGCCATACAGAATATTGCAATAAACCCAATATATTTGTATTCCTATGCAAAATCCTGTAGAATTGGACCATTATTGAGAGGAGATTCGTATAATGCCGATGAACAGGAAACGAGTGAGATCCTAAAAGAACAGTAAGAGTCAGTGTTCAGCAACCCACTGAATGACAGCAAGGTAGAAAATGCAGAAACATTTTTCACTCCAGCAGAAGGCTGCGCAGACCAACTGACACTACAAATCCCATAGATTACGAAAGAGAAATGGATAACATGTCCACTCACTCAGCACCTGGACCAGATTCATGGAATGCCCTATATATAAAGAAGTGCAAAGTACCACTAGCACGAGCCGTCAGCATTCTTTGGAGAAAGAGTGCAGACATAGCTCCTTTGCATAAGGAAGGTAGTAGAGCACTAGCTCAAAATTACTTCTCACATCATAAAAACCTTCGAAAGAGTGATAGAGACGTCAGATTACAAAGTTCATAGACCAGCATAACCCGAACCAGCATGGTTTTAGAGCAGGATGATAATGCCTGTCACAGCTTGCTGAACCATTATGACAGAATTACGGAGGAATTCGAAGACGACCAAAACGCAGATGTGATTTACACAGATTTTGCAAAGACGTTTGACAAATGCGATCATGGAGTGATAACGCACAAAATGAGGGTCATGGGCATTACGGAGAAGGTAGGCATATGGATTTTCGGGTTCTTAACACACACAACTCAAAAAGTAGTAGTAAACAGAGCAAGATCCAGCATCAGCGAGGTCAAAAGCTCAGTGCCCCAAGGTACTTACTGTCTTGGCACCTCTGTTGTTTCTCATTATAGCAGATATAGATAAAAACACCTGTCACACTTTTGTATCATCATTTGCAGATGACACTAAAATAAGCATGAAAGTCACTACGGTAGAGGACACTGAAAATTTCAGAAGACATAAGCAGGGTTTTCCATTGGGTAGTGGAGAACAACATGACGTTCAATGGTGATAAGTTTCAGCTGCTTAGGTATGGAAAGAATGAAGAACTTAAAAGGAACACTATATACAGAACTCAAAGAGGGTCACAAACAGAACGACATGAACAGAACACGTAAAAGACCTGGGAATAATTATGTCAGTTGAACTTTCTTTTAAAGACCATAACAAGACAAAGATCACGACAGCCAGGAAGATGACGGGGTGGGTATTGAGAACTTTCAAAACAAGGGAAATAAGATGTGACACTCTTCAAATTGCTAGTGTTCCCTATTTAGAATATTGCTCAGTGCTGACGGCCCCGTTCAAAGCAGGAGAAATATCAGAGCTGGAACAAATACAGAGATCGTTTACGCCTCACAAAGAGCCAGTAAAGCACCTAAATTACTGGGAACGCCTTCAAGTCTTGAACATGTACTCAATGGAGCGGATGAGAGAGATACATGATATATACCTGAAAAGTACTCGAGGGCCTGGTCCCAAATCTGCACACTGCCATAACAACATAAGGGAGTGAGAGATATGGAAGTGCAAAATAAAGCCAGCGAGGAGCAGGGGTGCGGTGGAGACAATAAGGGAACACTGTATTAACATTCGGGGTCCCAGACTATTCAACATCTTACCAGAAGATATCAGAAACACGGATGGAACAAGTGTAGAAGCCTTCAAGAGGAAACTGGACAAGTGTCTTCACCAGGTGCCAGATCAACCAGGCTGTGATGGATAAGTGGGGCAACGGGCCTCCAGCAGCAACAGCCTGGTTAACCAGGCAAGCACCCACCAGACGAGCCTGGCTCATGGCCGGGCTACGAGAGTAGCGAAACTCTTCAAAGATATATAAAAGGTAAGGTAAATGACTGGAGAATGCCGATGTAACAAGCAAAATATCATCTCAATAAAAGTTCTTTTCTGCACTAGTGACTATAGGTAGCTGAGAGCACTACACAGGTACCAGGTTACCAAGGTTGCTGAGAGCACGACACGGGTACCAGGTTACCAAGGTTGCTGAGAGCACGACACGGGTACCAGGTTACCAAGGTTGCTGAGAGCACGACACAGGTACCAGGTTACCAAGGTTGCTGAGAGCACGACACAGGTACCAGGTTACCAAGGTTGCTGAGAGCACGACACAGGTACCAGGTTACCAAGGTTGCTGAGAGCACGACACGGGTACCAGGTTACCAAGGTTGCTGAGAGCACGACACGGGTACCAGGTTACCAAGGTTGCTGAGACACGACACGGGTCCAGGTTACCAAGGTTGTGAGGCACGACACAGGTGCCAGGTTACCAAGGTTCTGAGAGCACGACACAGGTGCCAGGTTACCAAGGTTGCTGAGAGCACGACACAGGTACCAGGTTACCAAGGTTGCTGAGAGCACGACACAGGTACCAGGTTACCAAGGTTGCTGAGAGCACGACACGGGTACCAGGTTACCAAGGTTGGTGAGAGCACGACACGGGTGCCAGGTTACCAAGGTTGCTGAGAGCACGACACAGGTACCAGGTTACCAAGGTTGGTGAGAGCACGACACGGGTGCCAGGTTACCAAGGTTGGTGAGAGCACGACACAGGTACCAGGTTACCAAGGTTGCTGAGAGCACGACACGGTCCAGGTTACCAAGGGTTTGGGTGAGAGCACGACACGGGTACCAGGTTACCAAGGTTGCTGAGAGCACGACACGGTACCAGGTTACCAAGGTTGCTGAGAGCACGACACGGGTACCAGGTTACCAAGGTTGCTGAGAGCACGACACGGGTACCAGGTTACCAAGGTTGCTGAGAGCACGACACGGGTACCAGGTTACCAAGGTTGCTGAGAGCACGACACGGGTACCAGGTTACCAAGGTTGCTGAGAGCACGACACGGGTACCAGGTTACCAAGGTTGCTGAGAGCACGACACAGGTACCAGGTTACCAAGGTTGCTGAGAGCACGACACGGGTACCAGGTTACCAAGGTTGCTGAGAGCACGACACGGGTGCCAGGTTACCAAGGTTGCTGAGAGCACGACACGGTACCAGGTTACCAAGGTTGCTGAGAGCACGACACGGGTGCCAGGTTACCAAGGTTGCTGAGAGCACGACACAGGTACCAGGTTACCAAGGTTGCTGAGAGCACGACACAGTTACCAGGTTACCAAGGTTGCTGAGAGCACGACACAGGTACCAGGTTACCAAGGTTGCTGAGAGCACGACACGGGTACCAGGTTACCAAGGTTGCTGAGAGCACGACACAGGTACCAGGTTACAATGGTTGCTGAGAGCACGACACGGGTACCAGGTTACCAAGGTTGCTGAGAGCACGACACGGGTACCAGGTTACCAAGGTTGCTGAGAGCACGACACGGGTACCAGGTTACCAAGGTTGCTGAGAGCACGACACGGGTACCAGGTTACCAAGGTTGCTGAGAGCACGACACAGGTACCAGGTTACCATGGTTGCTGAGAGCACGACACGGGTACCAGGTTACCAAGGTTGCTGAGAGCACGACACAGGTACCAAGGTTGCTGAGAGCACGACACAGGTACCAGGTTACCATGGTTGCTGAGAGCACGACACGGGTACCAAGGTTGCTGAGAGCACGACACGGGTACCAGGTTACCATGGTTGCTGAGAGCACGACACGGGTACCGAGGTTCAAGGTCTCACTACAGAAGATGAACGGTACCAGTTCACGACGGGCTGGAGCCCCAAGAACACGTAGCGAGGATTCAGGTCCTCACTACAGAATGGGTCTCCCAAGAATCACGACGGGGCTGGGCTCTCAAGAATCACGACGGGGCTGGGCTCTCAAGAATCACGACGGGGCTGGGCTCTCAAGAATCACGACGGGGCTGGGCTCTCAAGAATCACGACGGGGCTGGGCTCTCAAGAATCACGACGGGGCTGGGCTCTCAAGAATCACGACGGGGCTGGGCTCTCAAGAATCACGACGGGGCTGGGCTCTCAAGAATCACGACGGGGCTGGGCTCTCAAGGTAGGATGTTAATGGGAATTATTATTATAATCAAGGGGAGAAGCGCTAAACCCGTATGATTATTCAGTGTTAATGGGAAAACATGTGCTTTATGGCATTTTATTATAATAGTTCGTCCACGGGGGACTATCAATTCTCACAACTAGAAACGATAATTATTATAATTATAATCATGGGGGAGCGCTAAACCCGTAGGATTATACAGCGCATGTGGGGGGGTGGAAGGCACTCAGGCTTAATTCAGGGAACCGGAGCACAGATCCAATCCCCTAGATCAAGAGCCCCTCACCAGCATCAAGGACCCTTGAGGGTCTAGAAACTATAGTCCCTGCATGTTGGACATATCTGTCTGTAAATGACACCAGTGATCAACATGAGAGGATGCCCCAGTGTAAAGTTTGATCCCAGGAGGTGGACGGAGTCCAGCAAGCCTGAGGTGAAGGACAGGTCTAAGTTTATTTAGGCTCATCTACATATAAGGATAATTATCATACCCGAGTACCGTCATAGAAGCTAAGACGTTGTGTAGTTTTAAAAATAGGTTAGATAAATACATGAGTGGGTGGGTGTGAGTTAGACCTGACTAGGTCAGGGCATTGGCTTAAGTCGGTGGGAGAATTGGACCTGCCTCGCATGGGCCAGCAGGGCTGCTGCAGTGTTCCTTTTTTCTTATGTTCTTATAATGTAAATTACTTAGGATAAACCTACAAAAAGTCAGACAACGTAACCTATTTCCATTAGGGTCCTCGAGTGTGGCAGACCTGAGAACACCTGTCACATACAAGAGACGCATACACACCTAGGAAGTGCTTCTATACTGAAGGACTCTTGATCCAAGGAACTAGAGCTAACTTTTTCCCACCCTGTATCAAAAGTAATTACCCCACCATTTCCCAGGTGTTGTATGACTGTCAAAGCTAATTCTTCTCCAGAAAAATGATACAAACAAAACTATAAATATAAAAATAAAAAATAATGATAAATACTAGCACAAATAGAGGATGGTCTGACGATCCAACCTGAAGTATTGTGTATTTTGAGCTGCTTGCGAAGGAGCAGCCATGTCTGGCATCATCCCTGAGACAAGCACCACCACACTGGCAACCAATACATAGTGTTAAAGTCGCATCAACCCCCTCCCGTGTGTGTCAGAGGGAGGTGCAGCAGAGAAAGGGGTGTAACGAGGTGGTGCAGTGAGGGGGGAGGGGTGAAGCGAGGAGGAGGGGGTGAAGCGAGGAGGAGGGGGTGCAGCGAGGGACTTATTGGGTTATCCTAGGTAATTTACACTATGTATAATGATTGTACTTACATGTACCTGTGCCTAAATAAACTTACACCCTCATTTAGGGTAGCGGAGGAGGGTTTACGAGCCCTAATTTCAATACATATATGTGCCACGTCAGATACAACACTCAGAAGTTGTCAACAATAAAATAAATGACCAGAGAAATATTTGCACTAAGTTTGAGGTTATGAAAATTATTTAATATTCTGGTCCTTGGCAAGTGCCAGGGGCGTATCTACAAATAGCACCTATGGCAAGCATTGAAATTGCGCCCCTGTTCAAACATCTGACATCCATCTTTTAGATAACTTTACGATAAAATCAGCTCAAAAATACAAGTCAAGCTCGTTAATCATTTAATTAATAAATTGTGGTACTACGTGTAAATTACAACTGCACTTTCCTGCCTTTCACTGATGCAAATTGGTCTACGATGAGCTTAAATTATTTTTTTTTCAGTTTCTTCTCTTTCTACACTCAGCAGAGCAAGATTACAGAGTCTGTCTTGACCCATGGAGGCTCACTAATACTACAGAGTCTGTCTTGACCCATGGAGGCTCACTAATACTACAGAGTCTGTCTTGACCCATGGAGGCTCACTAATACTACAGAGTCTGTCTTGACCCATGGAGGCTCACTAATACAAATTACTGAATGATCTTTCACATCTGGTGATGGTTATCATTATCTTATCTTGGGGAAGACACTTATCTCCATACTGAACAATAAATTCGAGAAGCTCTTCACGTCTTGATTTTTCCACGTTGGCCCGACTTGATAGCAACAATTTGCAACCCAAAATTACTCCATATAGCTGGTCCATCTACATCAAAGCTGTACAATTCTCCAAATTTTCACACTTGTTTAGGTTATTACTGTTAGCGCTGGAACACGGTCCCAAGACATCGAGAAGGAACCCAAACTTGTGTGTTGCAAACAAACGCACTTTTTGTCCATGTCTCTGTGAAGACGGTCGAGTGTTTCCTTCATGACTATCCATTTGCTCCTTGGCTGTTAACCCAGCGTCTGAGTTATCATCCATTTGTTTCTTTTATCTAAAACGTTTTTCAACTTCTCTTTCATCAAAATGATCCCGGAGGGCTTTCAAATCCAAGGCAGCATTGTGGAAGTTCATACTAGGATTATGCAGCCTCTTTTGAATATGGTCAATGCAAATGAGTACTTTGTTCCAAAATCCTAGCAAAGTCAGAAAATCGTACCTCAACGTGCAATTATACAGCTGCCTTGCATAATTTCTTGTTTCACTGGTCTCGTTTTCATTGTCTATCATGTCCTGGAGAACTTTTAAGCATCTCGTCAAAGGTGCTTGTTGATGGGTTTCACTCCTCCTGTCCTTGCACCCCACCTGGTTTATGACTCCGACTTAACAACCCAGCTCTGTTGAATGAGAGAAGAACATGTAGAGAGCGTCGATAGTTCCAAAAAATATGACTATCATTGTATCTTTCTCGGCTGCAAGTGAGCAAGTGAGTGTCGCAGTTAACACGGTCAGGTTGTTTTTCTCACTTATTCTTTGACGAACACCACTTGTGTGTCCAGCCATCACAGTAGCGTTGCCATAGCACTGTGACCAACGATCTTGTAACTCCATTTAGTCCTTCTCTAGCTGTTTCAAGATGTTTTCAAGCAAACTCTCAGCATCCTTCTGGCATATCTGAATAAAACCAAGGAAGGACTCTCTAATATGGAGTGTTTTTTCTCTCAAAATCATCTTTCATGTACTTGATTACTTGTGACATGTGCTCGCAGTGTGCCTGGTCACTAGTCCAACATGACACCACAGTACTTGGCTTTACGAATGCTTCTCAGTAAACTCTGGTGAACAGTGGATGAATTCGTTCTGGACACCCGGTGAAATATAAGATATGGATCCAGGATTAATTTCCACACAGTGGGGTGTTCTTTCATGACAAGGTCAAAGATGGCCATTAGTTTCAGTTAGCCAAGGAAATTTCCCACATTGGAGTTATCGTCCAGCTGAAGTGACTCCATGTGTCCTTGCAAAGTCAGGGTCTGAGTTGCAAGAAATTTTATGCAGTGAAGGATTCTCATCAAGATATCACGCCACTTCTGCTTTTCCTTCTAAATCTGTGACTGAAGTTCTGCGTCAATTACTCCTCTGTTTTCAGCTAAATTTCTTCCCATTTATTTCCACTGTGTGACGCACTCCCGATGATTCTTAGTATTTTCATGAACACTAATCCTTTCAGGTGCTGTCCACTGGTTGAATCCACTTTCCTGCTCCAATGAAAATTGATGGTCTGACCAGGAATAGAGAAGACAACAGATACAAAATGCAGACCTTAAAAAGGGAAAAGACCAGCCATGAGCGAGTCACTTCCTCACCACGACCATTTCCCAATTTCTTCTTGAACCAAGTTTTGTTCATTGAGCGGTTGTTGGTAGGAAAGGTCCCTCACTGTTCTGGAAATACTTTCAGTATCCTTGTCGAACTTCACGAGTCCATTGTCATGCCGGTTAATCACTTCTGGTATGAGAGTTCAAGGCTCTTCGACACCATCCAGTTCACTAGGTTCAGTGTCGTCAGGATCGATCTCTTCGGGTAAAATCTCGTCAATTAAGTCAATATCACCACCAATGTCTTACCCTCCTATCATGTCCAAGTTCTCTCTGGCAGCCTCACTTTTAATCTCGTCATACTCGAATTTATCTGACTTGACTTCCTCCTTGGCTTGTGAAGCATTTGTACTTGATCCACCTTCGTATTCTAACGAACCTGTAGCAGGTGAAGGAGACTATGGAACTTGTCAAACAACTTGTTCTGGGCTTTTCAAAGAAGGGCATGAAGAACTTGCTCGATTTCTTGGCTTCTTCTGCCTCCAACTTTCGTCTCTTCCATCCTTCAGCTCCACTTTCCTTCTTCGTGAAGAAATGTTTCATGATGATCTTACACAATGACACTTAATAAGAATATTACGTTTCACAGATTTTGCACAAACTTCTAGACTACCTCCCTAGTTTGTGCTGGAGAATGGTCTTACTGCCAGTTGGCACTGAGCAGTGACACTGTGACTTATGTGGTCATATAGCTCCCAGCACTGTATTTTTACCTAATAATTTATATAAGTGGTTTAACAATCTGCCATCCTAGTGCTTCTCACCAATGATAATCAAACACAGATCATACATCTGAAGAAAATTCTTTTTTCACTATCCGAAGATGGTTTATTTGACTTTAATTGAAACTGCTCAGTGGCGCCCAGGGCACATGCCATACCTTAGGTATGCCATTAGCCACTGCTGACCACCATTACTCTTGGATAGACTAGGGCATTTATGTGACACCCGCTTTTACTAAATCCTCAAATAAGGATAAGGGTAAGTGCTAAACCCAAAGGGGACTTGTACATGAAAAAATAATTTTTTTTTTTTGTGGTGCCATATTACAATGGTGACACCGCACTGCCAGATGTGTTACCCCTCTTTTTGTAATTTATTTGTTGGTTAACTATACTTACACATACGGTATCTTTATTGATTAATTCATTTTTTCAAATTAAGAGAACATCAGAAACTGAAGCAGTGTAAGACATAAACTTATAAAACAAGGATGCACAGAACTGTAATGATCTTTAATTACTTCATTTGCAGATAATCAACAGAGAAAATGAAGGAAGGCTCGTGGCAGATAACAGTAATAATGACCATCGTATTGCTGAATATAGCAATAGCTACTCAGACAATAGGTACAGGCAAGCGAGGTCAACTGTCAGGTCGCTACAAGGGTCGCAAGGACTTCAAACCCATCACTGGTACTTATCCTTCTGTGGAAGCTAAGGAATACTACACAAACCCCAAGGTTAGTTCACTGCTGGAGTACACACAAAAATCTGTTCACTACAGATTCCATCTTTGGTTGTATTCTAGAAATCACAAGTCAGTAGTAATGCTGTTTCAGTGTGATATAGTGTAAGATTAAAAATGATAGTATGTATTTGTTAAATATTTCAACAGGAAATAAAGCATGTGAAAACACAGCTGAATAATATAATACAGCCATAGGTCAAATGTTTGATCTAATAACATCACCTTCCTACAATCTCTAGATAGCAAGTGTCTAATTTTATACAATACAGTACTGTGCAGTAAGTGCTGTAATTCTTTTTCCATGTCAACCTCACAGCTCCATTACAAGTTCTCTATAAAAAAAAATAGAAGCCATCTTTGATGCATGTCATACCTACCTTCATCTATTACTTATTCCTCGGCATGGTCAGGGATGCTCATTTAACCCTGGTTTGTGACCACTCACATAGTCGTTAGCCAAATGTTGTGCACGTGAGCCCCATCTGTCCATTAGGAATTTAGAAACAACACAGCTGGAGATTAAGTGGAAATGTCTGTCAACCTACATTTTTTTAAATGTACTTCAAGACAGTTTTCTATAATGATGCTATTAAGGCACACTTTGGAATCATACCACCAACACCTGAAATAGTGGAGAGTGGTTTCTTTGAACATCTACAGCATTGGTGGAAACAATGTTATATATAAAAAATAGGATCTTTGTAATTCACAGAACATGTATCCTGTTAAATCAGAAAACCCTGTCATTACATACACAGCCCCCAGGACAGGTGACTCAGAAAAGCACCATCCCAAGACCACATGTACACGTGGATGACTCAATGACAAAAGTCAGAAATCGATCTGGCTTTAAAAAGGCATTCCCTAATTAGCAATCGAGCTGGGCTCTGAATTTTTAGACAGATTTGCCAAGCATAAGGTATGGATAGGGAAGTGTTCAGCTGTACGTTTAAGGACTACCCCTGGCATTGCAGTGACCCCAATCAAGAACTCTAGCAAATCCCTGAAATGGTAATTCTCGCATGAGAGTGCCTAGGAATGTTATGTAGTTAACCTAATAAAGTGTGTTAAATATTTAAGAGAACTAACAACTGCCATGAAGGGCAGCAGCTTCAGGAACTCCAGGTAAAGGCAAGTAGCCCAGAGCTGTAGTGAAGCAAGGCCTGGAAGGACTGTCAGTGCAGCCAAGCATTGGAAGGCAGAAGGTAAGTGATTCATAATCAGTACTAGGATGACCCCTGATAGCTGTGGCAGGTGTGATCATGATGCCAATGAAGAACATTGCATCAGGGGTCACACAAGGTTGGGAACCAGAGTTGCAAGGGAACTATTGAGTAATGAAGATGCAACGAATGTGCAGTCAACCCAGGCGAGAGAAAGCATCTTGGGGCAAAAAAGGTAAAAAGATATGGAGGAAACACGGTACTCCCACCAGTCGAGGAAGAAGGCATCTGTAGCAGAGGATGACAGGTCGAGAAATGTAGAGATGAAGCTTTGAGTCCATTTACTTTACGTAAATTGATAGCAAACAAATACATGGCACGTGCGTTCCAGAATGACTACCAGAGAACAGACCCCCAGATAAAGATCAAATTTGTGTGGCCCAGGAAGATGCCACAAGTGATGGGTCCTCAAGGTTAGTGAGACACCTTTGAAGGTGTAATGGAAGTAATTGGATGGATTCCCATATAGCTTATTGAAGGAGGGAGAAGAGTGCCAGATTCTCATAAGTCAGGGAGAAAAGACAAGCAAAGTCAAAGATGGTAAAAAAAAAAAAAAATCGGTACATGACAGCTGCAGGATAACCTCGAGTTTCCTTTAAGGTCACAGAGAAATGAAAGTCATTCATATTACAAGTCCAGTAAGGATTTCCTTTAACAGACACGACTTTCGCCATCTCTGTGAAACACCAAACTTGCACTCCCTGAACAACAGTAACCTCATGGGCTAAGCATTAACTCATTGTATGCAGAGGCACATCTTATTTTTTTACCACATCAGCTATTTCCCACCAGCTATTTTTTCACTCCAGTAGCTGTATTGACAAACGCAAAAGAAGTAATTTAAATAACCCTCTGAATCACAGCCACACACATCCTTCAGTGTACAGTCATCCCTTGGTTTTCAATTTTAATCCGTTCCAGATGGATCAGCTAAAACCAAAATCGGTGAAAACCAAAACTATTTTCCCCATAAGAAATAATAGAAATTCAATTAATCCGTTCCAGAAACCCAGAATTTTGGAAAAAAAAAAATTGGGGGCCTTAAAGATAGATTTACATGCACAAATGAATGAACTCTATGTGGCACTTACCTTTATTGAAGACTGATGTTGCTGGATGGAAGAGAGGGAGGAGGGGAGAGGGAAGAGACCCTATTTTTTGGAAGGGGAATCCCCTTCCATAAGGAATTTAGGTACCAAGTCCTTATCCGGGTCACTCCTCATGCCCTACACCTGCATGCCTGCTACACTCCCTGCATGCCTGCTACACCCTGCATGCCTGCTACACTCCCTGCATGCCTGCTACACTCCCCCTGCATGCCTGCTACACTCCCTGCATGCCCTACCCCTGCATGCCTGCTACACTCCCTGCATGCCTGCTACACTCCCTGCATGCCTGCTAGCACTCCTCTGCATGCCTGCTACACTCCCTGCATGCCTGCTACACTCCCTGCATGCCTGCTACACTCCCTGCATGCCTGCTACACTCCCTGCATGCCTGCTACACTCCCTGCATGCCTGCTACACTCCCTGCATGCCTGCTACACTCCCTGCATGCCTGCTACACTCCCTGCATGCCTGCTACACTCCCTGCATGCCTGCTACTGCACTCCCTGCATGCCTGCTACACTCCCTGCATGCCTGCTACACTCCTGCATGCCTGCTACACTCCCTGCATGCCTGCTACACTCTTAAACTCCATTGTGTTTCTCACTTTCTTTACCAAAGGACTGGCACTATGAGCTTTCTTTGGGCCCATGGTAGCTTATTTAGTAGTCACACACAATAATCAAGGGCCAAAAACAATGAATTGTTAATAAATGTTTTGTATGAACTCCTGGGATGATGTTCACTTAAGCATAAACAATGCTACACTGCGTGACAATGTGCGTGGGTGGCGATCTAGCGGGCTTTGTATGTGCAGAGCATTGGTAGACAGGTTCCGTACCATCAGTGAAAACTGAGACAATTTTTCCACGAAAAAAGTGATTGAAAACCAAAATCGGTGAAAACTGAGACAATTGAAAACCAAGGGATGACTGTATAGGTACTATATTTACCCATCAAGTCCATTTAACTATTTTCCCTGAATCCCTTCATAGATTTACCCTTCTTATATTAACAGAACATCTAATCCAAAAAAAACTGCTTGTTTCAACTTATTCCAGTTTAACACCTTTAAGCCCCTACCACCTACAGCCTCATTCACACCCTTCCTTCAACTCATACTTAGATGACTTCAACCACTTCTCCTATTCATCCCAAAATTATGCACCCAAGAAACACTGTATACAAAACTCAAGAGGATTGTCAAATAGAACAAAAGGAACAGGTAAAAGACTTGGGAATAATTATATCAGCTGACCTTTCTTTCAAAGAACACAACAAGACAAAGGTCATGACAGCCAGGAGGATGACGGAGTGGGTAATGAGAACTTACAAAACAAGGTAAATAATGCCAATGGTGACACTTTTCAAATCGCTAGTACTCCCTCATTTGGAATATTGTTCATTGTTGACGGCCTTCAGGCCTGGAGAAATATCAGAGCTTGAACAAATACAGAGATCGTTTATGGCTTGCACAGAGCCAATAAAGCATTTAAATTACTGGGAACTCCCAAAGTCTTAAATATGTACTCGCTGGAGTGGAGAAAGATACATAATACATGTCTGGAAAATACTCGAGGGTCTGGTCCCAAATCTGCACACTGCTACAACATACTGGAGCAAGAGATATGGGAGGAAGTGCAAAATAAACCCAGTGAAGAGCAGGGGTGTGGTGGGCACAATAAGGGAAAACTGTATGAACATTCGTGGCCCCAGATTATTCAACATTTTACCAGATGTCAAAAATACTGCTGGGACAATTGTAGAAGTCTTCAAGAGGAAACTGGACAAGTATCTGCACCAGGTGTCAGATCAACCAGGCTGTGATGAATACAGTGGACCCCTGAGTTTCGTAAAAACTGCACTCCTGAAGTCTGCTCAAGCGCCATTACGGAACGAATTTACTCCCTTAAGGAAAATGTCACGTAGGTTAGTCTATTTCAGACCCCCAAAAATACACTTCCATAAGCACTTACAATATTATACTTACATTCTTTTTCTTTCTTTCAACACGTCGGCCGTTTCCCACCGAAGCGGGGTGGCCCAAAATGAAAAACAAAAGTTTTCCCTTTTACATTTAGTAATATATACAGGAGAAGGGGTTACTAGCCCCTTGCTCCCGGCATTTTAGTCGCCTCTTACGACACGCATGGCTTACGGAGGAAGAATACGATTTCCGGGGTGTACGAAACTCGGGGGTCCACTGTATGTGGGGCAGCAGGCCTCCAGCAGCAACAGCCTGGTTAACCAGGGTAGCACCAGACGAGCCTGGCCCATGGCCAGGCTCCAGTAGTAGTAACACTCGAAACTCATCAAAGGTATACCCTCTTGATTAACATATCTTGCTGTATCTTTTCTTAAATGGCAATGCCATCTCAAACCCTCTTTCAATCAGAATTTTACTTTTCATATAGCCACATTATCTAATTTATTTGCTCTGCATACTAAACTCCTTTATTCCTGGACATCATAGCAGATCTCCAGCCTGGCATCTTCTGGTATGTCATGAGTGGTAGCTTCACTTTCATGTCTTTCACTTCCTTGTAAATTTTTGGGGAAGCACAATGTGGGCATTCTCCACAAAAGTGTCCCTCTTCCCAGAACCCTTGGAATAGGAGACAGCTTCAATGTCCCACTTTTTGTTGTTGTTCCCGCCCCAACTTCTCCATTGGCACAAGTCTCGGTGCGTATTTACAAGTTATGCATGAATTGCGGTCTCCAAGCACTAAGACAACCTCTCTGACCTTGGTTCTCACCTTCAAGGAGCATGGCGAAGAAGGTACTTTTATCACCATTATGAGCAAACAGTCACAGGCTTCTCTCCATATACAGTGGACCCCCGGTGTTCGTAGTCATTGGACTTCGTAATATTCGGTGTTCGTAACGTTTTTTCGTAAAAATATTGGTTCGGTGATCGTAATTCCGCTCGGTGATCGTAATTCGTCCCAGACGCGTATGCCTGGCCCGAGCGGCCCAACACACCATTCAGAGTCAGTGTGCCATTGTTTACCAGCGAGTGACGGTCACCCCACACGTTCATACGATACATTTCGTCATTATTCCATTCTTTTTAGTGCTTGCAACTGCTAAATAAGCCACCATGTGCCCAAAGAAAGCTTCTAGTGCCAGCCCTTTGGTAAAGGGCTGAGAGGGGAGAATGTGTCTTCTTAAGTGATTCTACGATATGTTATGATACTAAAGCAGCAGAAGTTGATAAAGGCAATAGTGCCAGCCAGCGATAAAATGTAGCATTAACAGTGTAGCAAGTTAAGCGATTACGCGATAGAAAAATGACGACACGAAACTTAACTCCTCCAATGTTGTTGGAGTTATATAGGGCGAATGACAACACCGCCGTGTCTGGCGGCCATCACTATGTAAGGCTTATCTTTAAGTGGCCCTTATACACCCAACAACAAACAACACACCACCAGTCCTCACATTCGTAATGATATTTTTTTCATTCTAGAGTATATGTCACGTTTCTATGTTATTAATATTGTTTATTATGTCATATTAGATGAATTGTGATAGATAAATAAGCCATAGAGTTTATATTAGTGTCATGTTGGTAAATTAGACACATATGCAACACTTGGGTATCTTTATTGAAGAAACGTTTTGCCACACAGTGGCTTCATCAGTCCATACAAAGGAGAATTGTATGGACTGATGAAGCCACTGTGTGGCGAAACGTTTCCTCAATAAAGATACCCAAGTGTTGCATATGTGTCTAATTTACCAACTTGTCAGTTCTCTGAACCATTCATCTACATATTAGTGTCATATTGAAGAACTATCTTGTCCTGTCCCCAAACACACCCCTGGCGCCGGCACAATTCCAAACATACGCCAGAAACAGAACTCGCTGGAACACTTTTTTGAGCAACAGGGGTCCAGTGACTCTCAAGCTGGTCCTAGTGGCATTAAAAAACAAATTAGGGAAGTAACCCAGGAAAAGGACTTGGTACCTGAAGTCTTTATGGATGGGGATTTCCCTTCCAAACACAATAGCAACTCTTCCATCCTCTCCCCTCCTCCCGTCTTCCACACATCGACAACTCTTCAATAAAGGTAAGTGTCATGTTATTATTGTTTTATTCTTCAAGTCTCATTGTTTTCTGTGTAATTTAATGTATATTTAATGTACAAAAATATTTTATTTTTACTTTTGGGTGTCTGAAATGGATTAATTGAATTTCCATTATTTCTTATGGGAAAATAGATTCGGAGTTCGTAATATTCGGTGTTAGTAACTCCCTCTGGAATGGATTAATTACAAAAACCGGGGGTCCACTGTACTTTCGATGGGTTTCAAGAGTTTTTGCACTCCTGCACCACCGCCCTGGGTTAGGTTTGGTTGATGCTTACTTGGCCAACCAGACTACTGATGCAAGCACCTCACTGGTCCACATGTCTATCACAGCCTGGTTGATCCAGGTGGACTTAAGTTCCAGTGTGTTAACCTTTATGAGTTACACTTTGTTAATATACAAGCTTCTTTACCGAACCCTGGGTTATTGCCAAGTGAAGTAAGGGTTGAGCCAACCACCCTACTGCCTCCAAACAATATACGAGACACTGAGAAGAAAACCAACTAAGTCGCCAATGAGCAAAAAAGTAGACAGTAAGCGAAAATTGTGTTATTCCATACAAAAATGTTAATTAGTATTTGAAATGAGAATAGTTTGACCAAAATTGTATGGTTGATGTCCCGTAGCTTGAATGCTAGTGCACTCAGCTCTCACACTGAGATCTGGGGGTTGATCCCCAGTATGGGTGGAAACATTAGGACATGTTTCCTTAAGACAGTTTCTGCCCATGTTCACCTATCAGTAAAATAGGTGCCTGGGTGTTTTTTCGACTGGTGTGGGTCACATCCTGGAGACAAAACTGACCTAATTTGCCCGAAATGCTCTGCATAACAATGGGCTTTCTATATAGTATGTCATTGATGTCAACTAGGTCTGTATATCTTGTACATGTACAGTGGACCCCCGAGTTTTGACCACCTCAAAACTCAAACAATTATGTAAGTGTAATATTGTAGGTGCTTTTGTAAGTGTATTTTTGGGGGTCTGAAACTGACTAACCTACTTTACATTATTCCTTATGGGAACAAATTTGTTCGGTAATGGCACTTGAACATCCTTCTGGAATGAATTATGGCCGAAACTCGGGGGTCCACTGTACTTGTAGAAATAAATATTATTATTATTACTACATACTATTGCAAATGTTTATAGGCAATTTTCTCAAGGTCCCATGATCTCAAGCCTTAAATTCTTTCATCCCAGGAGGCTCACCATCACCTTCGCCCCTAGGTTAGACTTTCTTCTGTGGTACTAAATAGTTTACTGTGCCCTACATGTCCAATATGGTTTAATAATAGTGGGTTGTATAAACCTCTATTGCTGTGCCCACTGACAACTTTGCGAGATTTTCTCTCATTGTCTAAGCCATGAGCAAAAGCTCTACAGTCACTTCCTTGATTATGTACATACAGTGGACCCTCACTATTCGAACACTCCAAACTCACGCTTTTATGCAAGTTTATTATTGTAAGTGCTTTTATGAGTGTATTTTTGGGGGTCTGAAACTGACTAATCTAATTTACATCATTCCTTATGGGAATAAATTCGTTTGGTAACAGCACTTGAACAGCATTCTGGAATGAAGAATGTTCGAAAGTCGGGGGTCCACTGTATGTACAAGTCTCCAATAATCATTTTACTGGCTAGCAAGGGGACAACCTAAAATCAATCCCTACCTCATAATGTTGGAAATTTCCCCAGAACCTGTATAAGAGATCCTCTAGTCACATCCTTACTTTATCTAACAATTAGGTTTTCTAAATTACCTATGCTGGTGATTGAGCTTTGTCTGTGCACCTTCCATTTCAAATATCCTCCTTAAGGTCTTCATTTGCCATCTCCATGATTTTAGGGATAAGATTTCTATTAGCAACTCGGAAAACCCTTCAAAATTTTATATTATAACTGATATGTGTGTCATCATTTTCACATATTTTACACTGCCAATTATTACTTTACAGGGTGCCAAAATTACAAAATCCTCCCACTTCAACTACCAATATGTACTGGGTCACAAGATAGTGTTTCTGTGCGTTGCCAGAGGCTCTCCGCTGCCACAAATAACCTGGTTTAAAGACGGTGTGGAACTTTATGCTCATAGATATATGCAGGTAAGAGCAATCAATAAGCTTCATACAGGTTACTCCTCAAACTGATTTTACTATTTATCAAATACTTTCAGTAACTTACATATTGTAGAGATTATATTAGGTATAGTACTGTAATTTAGTACAGTGTTTAAAAAATTCTGAGATACTAATTTGACTCTGTAAGCATTAAGCAAGCAGGGAAACTCACGCGCCTCTTAATTCATCCTGAGGGATTAATTAGAACTTGTCTGGTGGCAGCGGTATGGTGATACTTGCAAGTATCACGTATGACTGAATAAGCCATTCGTGACGAAACATTTTCCTAATAAATGCATTAAATGGTTAAAAAAAAAAGTGTCAGAATTTAGCTCCTCAAAGGGTATCATATCTCCTAACAATAATAATAACAGACTAAATGCTAAACCCAGATCTAACAAGTGCTGTGAATAGCCAGCCATATGTAGCCCTTTTTGTAACACATTTGCAAACTGATGTTTCATAATTTCATACTACTGTATTGTAAACTTGGGTAAACAAGGCAGCATGTGGGTTGGAACCAGATTCCACCAGGTGGCAACCCACATTTTATTAAAAGTGCTTAAGGAATTTGTTTAGCAAGGTCTGATATTTATGGTTTATTTCACACTGCTTCCTGAACTATTTTTTTCTGTTTTTAATACACTGGTGGCCTCCCACAGAGGTAGGGTGACCCTGAAAAACAGGAAACCACTGTCATGCCAGAAGCATGCTGACATCAGTTCTGAACTCAAACTTCCCCACCCTTTCCACTGAATGAAATACTGTTTCTATATTATATTCACAAAATGCACCAAACCTGTATGGGTCATAAAGCACTAAAGCAAAGGTTAGTAATGTGACAAATAAAACTGAACTAACAGGGGAAAGTCAAAGTTAACATAAATCATTTTCAGTTTAAGTTAATGTCTGAATTACTTTCTGAAATAAAAGCTGGCAAAGTGAGAGTGCCCAGACATTGTAAAGAAAATAAATTCAACATGCTGTTTGATAAACAGTACAATCAGTCTAAAAAGTGTTCCACTATCGATGGGAACTGACAAGTTCAGAGACAGGCATAGTCTCTCTATATGATAGCTATGTGCAAGTACACAGTCGTGTACTTGCACATACACAGTCGTGAGAGAACCATTTCCCAACAATTAGTCAATGGAAAACCAAACTGGCTTGATGGAGAACAACAACATGCTCTCTATCAACGAGTTGTTCTCTAATGTGACCCAATGATGCTGCCATTAATCCTCAATGCTCCAAGACAAGACTAGAAAATAATTTGAATAGGGCACATCCACGCAAGAAATAGACAGGTCCTGGGCTGTGAAATATGCAGTCTGCAAGTTCATTGTCCTAGACAATGCTGGTGACAACCAGCATTTAATGTGGAGGAAGATGGGATGCAGCAACTCACACTTCTGAAGAACTTGAAATGGACTTTGAAAGTCAGAGACCACAAAACTAAGATGAAAAGCAAAGCAGATCATAGCTGCAAGAAGTGCATATAGCTGCCATGAAATTTATTAATTATTATTAACACATCAGCTGTTTCCCACCAATGCAGGGTGGCCCGAAAAAGAAAAACTTTCATCATCCACTCCATCACTGTCTTGCCAGAGGCATCTTACACTACAGTTATAAAACTGCAACATTAACACTCCTCCTTCAGAGTGCAGGCACTGTATGTATTTCCCATCTCGAGGACTCAAGTCTGGCCTGCCGGTTTCCCTGAATCCCTTCATGTTACCTTGCTCACACTCCAACAGCACGTCAAGTCCTAAAAACCATTTGCCTCCATTCGCTCCTATCTAACATGCTCACGTATGCTTGCAGGAAGTCCAAGCCCCTCGCACACAAAACCTCATTTACCCCCTCCCTCCAACCTTTCCTAGGCAGACCCCTACCCTGCCTTCCCTCCACTACAGATTTATACACTCTCAAGGTCATTCTATTTTGTTCCATCCTCTCTACATGTCCAAACCACCTCAATAACCCATCCTCAGCCCTCTGAATAATAGTGTTGGTAATCCCGCACTCACTCCTAATCTCCAAACTACGGATTCTCTGCATTATATTCACACCACACATTGCCCTCAGACATGACATCTCCACTGCCTCCAGCCTTCTCCATGTTGCAACATTCACCACCCATGCTTCACACCCATATAAGAGCATTGTTATAACTATACTCTCATACATTCCCCTCTTTGCTTCCATGGATAAAGTTCTTTGTCTCCACAGACCCCTCAGTGCACCACTCATTGACACGTCCACTCCCAAATATTTGAAACCATTCACCTCTTCCATATGCTCTCCCTCCAATCTGATATCCAATCTTTCGTTACCTATTTTTTTTTGTTATCCTTATCACTTTACTCTTTCCTATACATGTATTCACTTTTAATTTTTTTCTTTAACATACCCTACCAAACTCATCCACCAACCTCTGCAACTTCTCTTCAGAATCTCCCAAAAGCACAGTGTCATCAGCAAAGAGCAACTGTGACAACTCCCACTGTATGTTAGATTCATCATCTTTTAACCCCACACCTCTTGCCAACCCCTGAGCATTCACTTCTCTTACAACTCCATCTATAAATATATGAACAACCATGGTGACATCACAAATCCCTGTCTAAGGCTTACTTTTACTGGGAAATAATCTCCCTCTCTCCTACACACACTAACCTGAACCTCACTATCCTTGTAAAAACTCACTGCTTTCAATAACCTACCTCCTATTCCATAAATTTGTAACATCTGCCACATTGCCCCCTATCCACCCTATCATATGCCTTTTCCAAATCCATAAATGCCAAAAAAAACCTCTTTACCCTTATCTAAATACTGTTCACCTATACATTTCACTGTAAACACCTGGTCTACTTACCCCCTACCCTTCCTAAAGCCACCTTGTTCATCTGCTATCCTGCTCTCTATCTTACTCTTAATTCTTTCAATAATAACTAACAATACATTTTACCAGGTATACTCAACAGACTTATTCCTCTATATTTTTTACACTCTTTTGTCCCCTTTGCCTCTATACAAAGGAACTATGCATGCTCTCTGCGAATCCCTAGGTACCTTACCCTCTTCCATACATTTATTAAATAAAAGCACTAACCACTCCAAAACTATATCCCCACCTGCTTTTAACACTTCTATCTTTATCCCATCAATCCCAGCTGTTTTACCCCCTTTCATTCTACCCACTGCCTCATGCACTTCCCCCACACTCACAACTGGTTCTTCTTCACTCCTACAAGATGTTATTCCTCCTTGCCCTATACACGAAATCACAGCTTCCCTATCTTCATCAACATTTAACAATTCCTCAAAATATTCCCTCCATCTTCCCGATACCTCTAACTCTCCATTTAATAACTCTCCTCTCCTATTTTTAACTATCAAATCCATTCGTTCCCTAGGCTTTCTCAACTTATTAATCTCACTGCCAGGAAAATACTAGTCAAATCTGTTACGTCTCTGTATCACACTATCCAGCAAAACCACTGCATATTCTCCACTTTCAGAGGATTTGGTGCTACTAGTTAATACAGTAGTGGCATACAAGTGCACCCAAGAGGCTGAAGAGATGCTAAATATGCCAATGAGCAAGCTAGGCTATCGTCTGAGGTTCAGAATGATAGTCTACTAGAGAAAGACAACCCAGAATAATGTACTTCAAGTACAGAAACCCAGGCTGAGGATACCAAGGACAAAAGAGGATGCAAGATAAATAGGTCCTCATCATAATCTTACGAGAGCTATGAAAAGGAAAAAAAAAAAAACAGTTTTGCAAAATCTTTTAAATCTGGTATGTTACACTGACCAACATAAAAATAACCTTTAGAGTGTGCATTTATGGTGGTAAGGTAAGTACATTCTCTTATACATTACACACATTACTTATCTTAAAATATTTTGTCCTTAGCTTATAGCGAGTGGTAAATGTATTTATTATAGGAAGCCTGAATAAATGAAGAACAGGTATAATTGAAAACTGCTGTATTAGCGAAACACTGTAAAGTGGGGCCCTCCTGTATATCATTAGACTGTTGGTAGCAACAGCCTGGTTGACCAGTCAGCAATACAGTCTGGTCTTGAGCTGGGCTTTGAGAGCTGAATTCTTGGGACCAGTCACAAGAGGGTCATATTTTAAAAAAGTTGGGGTGAATGCATAATACTATACCCATGGCTTGGAAGAAAAAAATTATCACTGCTCAAAAAGAGGAATGAAGAACAGAACATGGAGATTCATGTTCAGGTAATTGCACATTAGTTATGTCAAGTGATCAAATGGGTTATACAAGGCAGTGATGACTTATGAAAGACAAAAAAACAAATATCTAACACATGTTCCAAGTAAAGAAATCCTATTGTGCTATTTCTGAAGGAGATTAAAGTCTGGTCACATAAAAGATTCCTTGCCAGTCATCAAGGAATACACACACATGAAATTAGTTTCTAGCAGGACCAGCACCAGATTTTTTTTATGCTAGGGAGGCTATCTGGTTGAAAGAGAGGGTTAGGAAGCTTGTTTTAAAGCAGCATTATTATTATCATTACGATTTTTTTTTTTTTTTTGGGGGGGGGGAAGGTAGCTTTGGGGCTGAGGGAATTGAACTGGGCAATTACTGCACAGTTAAGTTAGTATGAAAACCTTCAATGAATGGCTTGCTTAACCCTTTCAGGGTCCAAGGCCATTTTTGGAAGGGATGTGCAAGTGTCCAAGAATTTAAAAAAAATAAAATTCTTATTTTTTCTTATGAAATGGTAGAGAATCTTTTTCTGAAGGTAATAAAACAAAAAGTACGAAATTTGATTGAAAATTTATGAAATTATGCTCTCGCGAATTTTGATGTGTCAGCGATATTTACGCATCGGCGATTTTGCCGACTTTGACTCCCATTTTAGGCCAATTACATTATTCCAGGCGACCAAATTCTTAGCTATTTCACTAGTATTACTTCTATTCTATCAATTGAGCACAGGAAATCGCCCAGTCAACTGTTTCAACTACAAAATAAAGTGATTGGAAATTGGTAATTTAGCCAATTTAACTCAAAGTTCAAAATATTCCAATTTCAAAATAGGGTGCAGAATAAACAATAAAGGCATTCTTGACACTAAACTAACATTTCCTCTGTTCATTAGTTACGTTTTCAGTCTTTACAAATGAATTCCATTTTTATTTTTTATTCACATAATGAATTTTTATTCAAACCAAAAAATGGAAGATTTACTGTTATGCAATATTATAATAATTGTACAAATAATATCACCACATCTGTGAACGTATATTAGACACACCAGCTGGCGCGTATTAGACGTGTGAGGTCAGTTTCAAGCCATTTCCAGTACTAAAACCAATCAAAATCATCTCTATATCTGTAATATATCTTCCATTCTATCAAATGAGATCAAGAAATCCCAAATATAACTATAAAAAGTATTCGAAAAAACACTGCAAAGTCACTGTTTTAATCGAAAAATACGGTTTCTGTTTTTTTTCTCTCATTATGCACTGTGTGCTGCAGGATTTGTTTTATGTGGTGCACACTTATCACATAGATGTATTCTCTCATATCTAGGCCCAAATTTACCGCTCAAAGCTTATCTGAGTGAGCTCAGCTCATGACGTAAAACTACGGTTTGGACCCAGAACTCAAAGCCGTAGAACTACGGCACGGACCCTGAAAGGGTTAAAGAGTGTTAAGACCAATACTGTTCCTGGGCTTTGTGAACAGTCAGCTAAATGATGTGTTTTCACTACTGGATTTTTCCCTAATGACATAAGTCTATAAGAAGTGACAAGGATGGGGATTCTTCTCTGTTGCAGAATCCATATAAAAAAAAAAAGCCTAAGCATAAAGTAACCAAAAGTTAAAGAACAGAAAAATGTGAGTGAATTTAGTATTTAGTTCATTACTCATGTTCTTTAATGTGAATAACAAATGATAACTCAAAGATTAAGGAAAATAATTTAGGTTATTTAGGTAGTAGGTTGGTAGGCAGTAATCGCCCAGGGAGGTACTACCGTCCTGCCATGTGAATGTAAAACGAAAGCCTGTAATTGTTTTACATGATGGTAGGATTGTTGGTGTCTCTTTTTCTGTCTCGTAAACATGCACGGTTTCAGGTACGTCTTGCTATTTCTACTTACACTTAGGTCATACTACACATGCATGTACAAACATATATATACACACCCTTCTGGGTTTTCTTCTATATTCTTACACTAGTTCTTCTTGTTTATTTCCTCTTATCTCCATGGGGAAGTGGAACAGAATTCTTCCTCCATAAGCCATGCGTGTCGTAAGAGGCGACTAACATGCCGGGAGCAAGGGGCTAGTAACTCCTCCTGTATACATTACTAAAGTTAAAAAGAGAAACCTTTGTTTTTCTTTTTGGGCCACCCTGCCTCAGTGGTATACAGCCGGTTTGTTGAAAGAATTAGAATTTAGGTTATTGGCTTTAAAAGAATCAAAAGAATCAAAATAACACAAAATGCTGATCTTTTATTAATTGAAATACTGTTTCAAAGTCTGCCTTGTACGTTCAAGACAAATCTGCAAGTCACAAACATACAATGTAAGAATGATCAAATAATAGCCAGAGGTAAGACCTAAGCTAGAAAGTCATTCAAATTTTTTAATCAAACATTTCTGAAACAGGCAGACAACTGCATTTTTATACCATGGCATTTTCTCCTTGAAGGGTTTTCCTGAAGCAACTGTCAAAAACACCACAATAAACCAGTTAATAGTGACAACTTCAGTTCAATATCCAATTCTTTGTATACATGGATTTATGGGATCCATAAAAAGAGAAATCCTGAACTGTAAAAACTATAAAAATTAAATTGTTTTACATAATTATAAACAAATGTTACCAACAGTATTTCATAGTGAAGTGTTGCACATCAAATATCCTTCCTATAACAAATTCCTTCCCAGTTCCTTAATTAACAAGTTCCTCACCAGTGCTGTAGTGATTATAGTGTTCTACTGTATTCAGTTTCATTCCTAATTCAATCCAATGCCCTCTTATGGTTTTATGTAATAGTTAAAAGTGTATTGTAATAAAGGCAGGCCCTGCTTTATTGTGCTTCGTTAATACAGACATTTCAAATTACGTATACCCAAAAATTTGTTTATACGGCTTGATTCGCTATTATGGTGCCCACGTCCATACACCACTCAGTTTACATCCTCTGTGAGCTCTGCATCTCTTTCAATTATATATGGAAACTTTCCAGAGTTTCAAGTGTTTGAAAGTTATTGTGTATATATACTTGTTTTGTATTACAATGACATCTAATGGTAGTTGTGATAAAAAGAGGAGTCGTAAGTCTCTTACTTTAAGTGCAAAGTTAGAAACGATTAAACTCGGTGAGCCAGGTATGTCTATGGCTGAGATGGTACTGAGATACTACCTGATAATTGTACTTGTGTACCTATACCTAAATAAACTTACATGTTACCAGGCATTTATATGCATTTAAAAGTGAAAAAAAGTGATTCGCTCTACAGTGGTAGCCTGGAACCTAACTCACCATATAAGCAAGGCCCTACTGTAGTTGAAATCTGCATAGGGTAATTTCCATAGCAATAAACAACATTTCTCAAGTATGCTCAAGCTAATTATGTTAATAGATGATAATGAGATCATATGCCAACCAATTCCCCCAAAACACATTTCCTTCCTTACAAATTTTTATTGTTATATTTATAACAATAAGAAAGTGCTAAACCCAAAAGTCATATAGTACAAGGGGGAAAGGGTAGTTGTAGGTGGTAATCAGGCTTGATTCTAATAAAAAAGGAGAGTACAGCTAAAATTCCTTAGAACAAGAGACTCTCACCAGCTTCAAGGCATCCCTTTCCCTTGAACAGAAATTCTGAATAAAAAGATAAGTCAAAACTCTATATATATGAAAGAACATTTCTTGGAATATGAAGAATTAACATTCATTATTTCTTGCAGCTGCATGAGTGGAAGAAGGGTGACCACCTGAAGAGCAAAATGGAAATTGACCCGGCAACCCAAGCAGATGCTGGTATCTACGAATGTCATGCCAACAATAAGTATGCAGTGGACACCAAAGCCTTCCGTACCACCTACATCGCACAGTTCAACAAATAGTTAAAACTGAATAATTCATGATAATTTATAAAATTGTCAAACAGTTAAACATATGCACCACTATTGTCTTGAGAGACAATAAGAATAAGCTTGTGTATAAGGCATAACTTCCGTTATGAACAGGATGAACCTAATGTAAACAAGTTATCCAGTGGTGGATAACTTCTCAGTGAATAATTTGAGCTTGTTTAAAGTGTCTTGAGCAAGTTAACATCAGAGCAGATAGTGAAAAGCAACAGCGCTCACTCTGCATAATGCAGTACATATTTATCCCAAGTTATATTAGCCATAGAGAACCAGTTCACTACATAATATATAGAAAAATTAGTTTGTATAGCATGTCTTTTTTCATTCAAAAACTAAATAACTGTACAACATACTTCCAGTATTATTTTGAAAGCAGACATACAGTAATCAAAATGCAAATTGTGTTAAATATCATCCCCTCCATGAAAAAATCTCAGCAAATGTTGTAATGAGTTTTCTGTCATTGCCAAAATCTATACGTATTCTCTTTGTAAAAGCAGCAAAATAAGATGCATACTCAGAGCCTGCCATGCATTCAGTATAGAAAAAAATAGCAACTTTCTTTCTATAAAAATGCAGGTTATTATAGAGAGGAAAATGTGTATGCTGAATGTCAATGTTGCAAGGAATAAAGTATGAGGGAGAAGCATGTTAGTATGTATGACATTTCAACCAAATACTAATGATTCGTAAAGTACTAAGTGAGCACTAAAACTGAAGTTTCTTTACAGTGATATTAAAGAAAACATAATAAGGGGAAGCACTAAACCAGTAGGGGTCGTACAGCCCCTGATTAAAGAAAATAAATTCACTTAAAGACAACATAATAATAAAACTGTATAATATACAGTACTGAATAATTAACTAATTACACAGAGTAAACAAAGTGGACACATGATTGTGTCTACTTTGTATAGTTAGCAGTTGAGAAAAAGAAAATAGCCAATACTGTACAGAAAAAAATTAACAGGCAACTTTCTAAAATTCAAAACCATGCCAAATATAAAAAGAAACAGCAAAATAATCATTAGATCAAAGGTATATAATATACTAACAAGTTGATGAATAAGTCGTGGAACAACTTTACTGGATGATGTTTTGCCCACAAGAGGCTTTGTCAATCAAATGCTTCCACTACTGTGCCCCTTCTACATGTAACCAATACTGCTGCATTGCTCCACCTCTTCCACTGGCTCCACTATAAAAGAATCCATTCTCCTGCATCTGTATTAGATTGATAAAGCCCCTGGTGGGCAAGTGGTCTCTTAACCCTTGGACAGTCCAAACGTATATATACGTTAGTACTGCTACTGACCCAAACGTATTTTTACGTTTTATTTTTCCTGCCTCCAAATTTGGCATGATTGGTCTGAGATGCCTGGTGAGCATAGAATGGGTCTTAACACTCGGTTTGGGCCATATTAAAAAAATCTAGGACCACTTAGTACCTTGTGGGAGCACCAGGTAAATTGAGCGCCAGCTAGATCAAACACTGCGGCAAACACCAAGGATTCACTGATGTCATGTTATATTAACACTCCCCTTTGAAGTGGAAAGTGATGTCGGCAGGCCAGCTGGCTGCCTGCCTGGCCACCTGGCTGGCCAGCAGCTGGCTACCTGATTGGCTGTCTGTCTGTATCTTTCTGTCTCCGTCTCTATCTCACAGGAACACATACGTAAATACAATTATACATAGTGTAAATTACCTAGGATAACTAAAAAAATCAAGACAAAGTGTTATACTGTGCTTGTGATCTGCGTAATACCAGTTGGTTCATGAGCTACTCTCTGAGACAAGCAGACAGAAAGGAGACGACACACAGGCAGACAGACAGAAAGACAGACAGACAGACAGGTTTGCGTAACAAATAAAGGGAAGCAGTGTAAACTCGTCAAATGTCATCACTGTAATTACTGGACTGATAAGAAGAGATAAGACTACGGCTCACCCTTCGTGAAATGTCACCAGTCATCATTAGTGGAGATCAGATGAGATAAGGCAGCGATGCTTCAAGGGAACTTTTATTATTATTATTATTATTAATTATTATTATCATTATTATTCACTATCATTATTATTATTATTTTTATGCACTATCATTATTATTATTATTTGAGTACAATTTCAGTACCTAATATTAGTGTCAGAACACAGATTGGCTATGAAATCACAAGAACTACTATAAATTGTGATTATGAGAACATAAAAATTATATAAAATAATAAAGTGAAAAAAAGGTATATCGGCAACGATTCTGCAAGCGGCAGGAGTCCTGTTGCTGTCAGGTGAGCATCCAGTGTCAACTTCTCCACCTCATATCTCGGTAACTACTGACCCAAATTCTTTTTTTTTTATCCTATAACACTTAAAAAAATGTGCTCATTATTTCTATATAAAAAAAAAAGAAATTCAAAAGATTCGGGGCACTGGGCGAGCTAACGTAAATATATGTGTGGACCGTTTAAGGGTTAACAATGATACCCAGGTGTTACACCTGTCTTATTCATCTACAGTAAAATATAAAATACCATTGATAGAAATACTGTTGAATATGAAGAGGGGTTACATACTGTCAAATATCACAAGGCCAGTGACACTTGAAAGTTCAGCAACATAATCAAATTAAATCAAGATTGTTTTAACATTGGGTAAAAGTTTAGAGAGCAGTAATACAGACTTAGAGATTATAGTCTTTTACTTGACTTAATGCAATTTCTAATTGCTATTACTGATGCAAGTAGGTCTAAAGATTTAAGTTTACTCAAAGTTTAAACTGAGACGACTAATGACTATCATAAGCATTCCTATGTCAAAAGTCAACTGTATTTTAAAATGGCACTGAGAAATAATTTCCAAAGGATTTTTTAAAATTCTTAAAATAAAAGTTGCAAGAGTTTTGAGCTTAGATGGACTACAGAGGCTTTCCATTTTTAAGGTGTTTATACGGTAGAGGCAAGTTTCTTGGAGAAAGTATAGGCAGTTAGCAAGCATAAAACTTTAACAAAGATACATTACTCAATGAAATATTTTGTTGTTAACTAGTAGACAAATATCGTATGGACTGGGAGCTTTGATATGACAAACATTCAGCTTGATACAATGCTGTTTATAAAATATAAATATAATTGTGATCAGAAGGAAGCACTCTTGGTAAAAAAAAAATTAACACAGCAGCAGTTTCCCACGAAGGAAAGGTAACAAAACAAAGAAAGCCCTTTAACCATCATTTGCTCATCAAGTGTTGTCTTGCATCCCTGCTAAACTCTTTACCACAGGGCTGGCACTAGCAGCTTTCTTTGGGCCCATTGTGGCTTATTTAGCAGTTGCAAGCACTAAAAACAATGGAATAATGACAAAATGTATGGTATGAATGCGTGGGTGGCGGTCACTCGCTGGTAAACAATGGCACACTGACGCTCAATGTGGTGTTTATGTGCCCAGGCGGCTGGGAGGCCACGCAGACACATTTCAGACGACCGCCTATTTTTAAGCCAACGGACTATTATCAAGCCAATATTTTGCCAAAAAAAGTGGCCTATTTTCAAATTCGCCTATATTCAAGGGAGCCTATTTTTGAGGGTCCACTGTATTATGTTTATGTGGGTCAGTGTGAAACCCTTTGGGACCATACAGTACCTGGGAAATTGGGAGGTATGTATTCAGGTTTGATCCAAGGACCTGGAAGACAGATCCAGTTCCTTAGATCAAAAGTCCCTCACCAAAGTCAAGGAACCTCCCTTGAGGATCAAAAAATTCTTAAGGCCTGTACATGTATCCAAGTATGCAATTCACTTGCACCCCCCACTCCCACCTACGTCAACCCAGTGCATGCATGCACTGGCCATTTCAAGCAGAGGTCAGGTGACCCAAAAAAGAAGAAATATTTTCACCATCACTCACTCCATCATTGTCTTGCCAGGGGTGTGCCACTACTACAGTTCAGATGCCCCTCCAAACTGCAGTATCCCCATCCCTCCTCCAGATTGCAGGCACCTCCAGGACTCAAGTCCAGCTAACCAGTTTCCCTGAATCCTTTCACAATTGCTATCATGCTTACGCTCCAACAACATGTCAAGTCATAAAAACCACTTCCCTCCACTCACTCCTCTCTAACATGCTCCCATACACCTGCTGGATGTCCAAGCCCCTCACATACAAAACCTCCTTTACCCCCTCCCTCCAACCTTTCCTAGGGCAACCCCTATAATATCCAGAGAAAAGATAGATGGAATGAAGATAATATCCAGAGAAAAGATAGATGGGGTGATGATAATATCCAGAGAAAAGATAGATGGGGTGATGATAATATCCAGAGAAAAGATAGATGGGGTGATGATAATATCCAGAGAAAAGATAGATGGGGTGATGATAATATCCAGAGAAAAGATAGATGGGGTGATGATAATATCCAGAGAAAAGATAGATGGGGTGATGATAATATCCAGAGAAAAGATAGATGGGGTGATGATAATATCCAGAGAAAAGATAGATGGGGTGATGATAATATCCAGAGAAAAGATAGATGGGGTGATGATAATATCCAGAGAAAAGATAGATGGGGTGATGATAATATCCAGAGAAAAGATAGATGGGGTGATGATAATATCCAGAGAAAAGATAGATGGGGTGATGATAATATCCAGAGAAAAGATAGATGGGGTGATGATAATATCCAGAGAAAAGATAGATGGGGTGATGATAATATCCAGAGAAAAGATAGATGGGGTGATGATAATATCCAGAGAAAAGATAGATGGGGTGATGATAATATCCAGAGAAAAGATAGATGGGGTGATGATAATATCCAGAGAAAAGATAGATGGGGTGATGATAATATCCAGAGAAAAGATAGATGGGGTGATGATAATATCCAGAGAAAAGATAGATGGGGTGATGATAATATCCAGAGAAAAGATAGATGGGGTGATGATAATATCCAGAGAAAAGATAGATGGGGTGATGATAATATCCAGAGAAAAGATAGATGGGGTGATGATAATATCCAGAGAAAAGATAGATGGGGTGATGATAATATCCAGAGAAAAGATAGATGGGGTGATGATAATATCCAGAGAAAAGATAGATGGGGTGATGATAATATCCAGAGAAAAGATAGATGGGGTGATGATAATATCCAGAGAAAAGATAGATGGGGTGATGATAATATCCAGAGCCAAGATGGGGTGATGATAATATCCAGAGCCAAGATGGGGTGATGATAATATCCAGAGCCAAGATGGGGTGATGATAATATCCAGAGCCAAGATGGGGTGATGATAATATCCAGAGCCAAGATGGGGTGATGATAATATCCAGAGCCAAGATGGGGTGATGATAATATCCAGAGCCAAGATGGGGTGATGATAATATCCAGAGCCAAGATGGGGTGATGATAATATCCAGAGCCAAGATGGGGTGATGATAATATCCAGAGCCAAGATGGGGTGATGATAATATCCAGAGCCAAGATGGGGTGATGATAATATCCAGAGCCAAGATGGGGTGATGATAATATCCAGAGCCAAGATGGGGTGATGATAATATCCAGAGCCAAGATGGGGTGATGATAATATCCAGAGCCAAGATGGGGTGATGATAATATCCAGAGCCAAGATGGGGTGATGATAATATCCAGAGCCAAGATGGGGTGATGATAATATCCAGAGCCAAGATGGGGTGATGATAATATCCAGAGCCAAGATGGGGTGATGATAATATCCAGAGCCAAGATGGGGTGATGATAATATCCAGAGCCAAGATGGGGTGATGATAATATCCAGAGCCAAGATGGGGTGATGATAATATCCAGAGCCAAGATGGGGTGATGATAATATCCAGAGCCAAGATGGGGTGATGATAAGATAATATCCAATACTGTTGTCAGGGCACTGTATCAGTCATGCACTTCTAGAAGTCAACTGTTAAGTGTCAGCAACATCAGCATGTGGGCACAAACAAAAGCATGATGCCAGACATCCCCATTAAACAGTGAAATCAGCCACTGGGCCAAAGATAGCAAGGAGGGATTCTTCTTTCTTTCAACAAACCAGCCATATTCCACCAAGGCAGGGTGGCCCAAAAAGAAAAACAAGTCTCTCTTTTTAAATTTAGTAACATATACTTGAGTTCTGGAGATGGGAAGTACAGTGCCGGCACACTGAAGGAGGGGTGTTAATGTTGCAGTTTTATAACTGTAGTGTAAAGCACCCTTTTGGCAAGACAGTGATGGAGTGAATGATGATGAAAGTTTTTCTTTTTCGGACCACCCTGCCTTGGTGGGAATCGGCCAATGTGTTAATAAAATAAAAATACAGGAGAAGGGGTTACTAGCCCCCTTGCTTCCTGCATTTTAGTCACCTCTTACAACACACATGTTTTACAGAGGAAGAATTCTGTTCCACTTCCCCACCGAGATAAGACGAAACCCAGAGGGGTGTGTATATATATGATTGTACATGTATGTGTAGTGCGACCTCACTTGGCAGGACGATAGTACCTCCCTGGGTGGTTGCAGTCTACCAACCTACTACCTAGGAAGGAGTGGATTATTATATTTAGGGGGAGCACTAAACCTGCAGGGGTCATGCAGTGCCTAGGAAATGGCAGGCAATTGGAATTGATCCAGTTAACCCTTTGGGGGTCAACAGGCCCTCTCCCAAACTCGTTCTCAGGGTCGAAAAATTGAAAAAAAAAAAAAATTATTTTTTATGAAATGATAGAGAATCTTTTTCCGATCATAACGACACCAAATGTATGAAATTTGATGGAAAACTTACGGAATTATGCTCTTGCGAAGTTATCGGTCTCGACGATATTTACGCATCGGCGATATCGCCCACTTTGAGCCCTATTTTTGGCCAATTCGAAAGGTTCCAGTCTACTAAAATCATAGCTATTTCACTAGAACTGCATTTCTTCTATCGATTGAGTACAAAAAACTGCCCATTTACCAATTTCAACTACCCAAAAAGTGGTCAGAAATTGGTAATTTGGCCAATTTCACACAAATTTCAATAGATGCCAATTTCAAAATGGGGTAAGAATAAACAAGGCAGACATTCCTGACACTAAAATAACATCTTCTCTGTTCATTAGTCATGTCTCCAGGCCCCTCTTACATTACTTTTGCTTTCCATTTTGAATTTTTATTCTCACAAAAAATAGAAGAATTACTGTTAGGTATACAACTGCATCATTGTAAAAACAGTATAAATAATATCACCGCACTTGTGAAAGAATATTAGACTCACCAGTTGACGTGTATTGGACGCTTGGCGAGATTTGTTTACTCTTGAACATCGGCAAAAATCGAACATTTTTGCTACTTTGAGCTCAATTTCAAGATACTTGTCATCGTAAAACCAATAAAAATCATCTCTATTTCTGTAATATATCTTCCATTCTATCAAATGAGATCAAGAAAACGAGAATACATCAATAAATACCATACGAAAATAGACTGCAACGTCGCTGTTTTAAATGAGAAATACGGTCGGAGTTTTTTTTCTCATTATGCAGTGTGCTGCAGGATTTTTTTTATATTGCACACACTGACCACACAGACCCATTCTTTCATATGTAGGCCTACCAGCCGTTTCCCGCTTAATTTGAGTCCGCTAGAATTTACGTGTATTTCCCTAACTGCCTCCTCTTTTAGTTTATAAACCTTCACACCTCTCTTAAAATAGAAGCAGTAAGTAAGAGAGAGGTGAAGGTTTATAAACTAAAAGAGGAGGCAATTATGGTAAGATATAAACAACTATTGGAGGATAGATGGGCTAGTGAGAGTGTAGGCAATGGGGTCGAAGATGTATGGGGTAGATTTAAAAATGTAGTGTTAAAGTGTTCAGCAGAAGTTTGTGGTTACAGGCGAGTGGGTGCGGGAGGGAAAAAGAGTGATTGGTGGAATGATGATGTAAAAATAGTAGTAAGGGAGAAAAAGTTAGCATATGAGAGGTTTTTACAAAATAGAAGTGATGCAATGAGGGAAGAGTATATGGAGAGAAAGAGAGAGGTTAAGAGAGTGGTGAAGCAATGTAAAAAGAGACCAAATGAGAGAGTGGGTGAGATGTTATCAACAAATTTTGTTGAAAATAAGAAATAGTTTTGGAGAGAGATTAATAAGTTGAGGAAGCCTAGGGAACAAATGGATATGACAGTTAAAAATAGGAGAGGAGAGTTATTAAATGGAGAGTTAGAGGTATCAGGAAGATGGAGGGAATATTTTGAGGAGTTGTTAAATGTTGATGAAGATAGGGAAGCTGTGATTTCGTGTATAGGGAAAGGAGGAATAACATCTTGTAGGAGTGTGGAAGAGCCAGTTGTGAGTGTGGGGGAAGTTCGTGAGGCAGTGGGTAGAATGAAAGGGGGTGAGGCAGCTGGGATTGATGGGATAAAGATAGAAATGTTAAAAGCAGGTGGGGATATAGTTTTGGAGTGGTTGGTGCTATTATATAATAAATGTATGGAAGAGGGTAAGGTACCTAGGGATTGGCAGAGAGAGTGCATTGTTCCTTTGTATAAAGGCAAAGGGGACAAAAGAGAGTGCAAAAATTATAGGGAAATAAGTCTGTTGAGTGTACCTGGTAAAGTGTATGGTAGAGTTATTATTGAAAGAATTAAGAGTAAGACAGAAAGCAGGATAGCAGATGAACAAGGGTGCTTTAGGAAAGGTAGGGGGTGTGTAGACCAAGTGTTTACAGTGAATCATATAGGTGAACAGTATTTGGATAATGGTAGAGAGGTTTTTGTGGCATTTATGGATTTGGAAAATGCGAATGATAGGGGGGCAATGTGGCAGATGTTGCAGGTGTATGGAATAGGAGGTAGGTTACTGAAAGCAGTGAGGAGTTTTTATGAGGATAGTGAGGCTCAGGTTAGAGTGTGTAGGAGGGAGGGGGACTATTTCCCAGTAAAAGTGGGCCTTAGACAAGGATGTGTGATGTCACCGTGGTTGTTCAATATATTTATAGATGGGGTTGTAAGAGAAGTGAATGCGAGGGTCTTGGCAAGAGGTATGGGGTTAAAAGATAAAGAATCAAATACAAAGTGGGAGTTGTCACAGTTGCTTTTTGCTGATGACACTGTGCTTTTGGGAGATTCTGAAGAGAAGTTGCAGAGGTTGGTGGATGAATTTGGTAGGGTGTATAAAAGAAGAAAATTGAAAGTGAATATAGGAAAGAGTAAGGTGATGAGGATAACAAAAAGATTAGGTGACGAAAGATTGGATATCAGATTGGAGGAGAGAGTATGGAGGAGGTGAATATATTCAGATATTTGGGAGTGGACATGTCAGCAGATGGGTCTATGAAGGATGAGGTGAATCATAGAATTGATGAGGGGAAAAGGGTGAGTGGAGCACTTCGGAGTCTGTGGAGACAAAGAACTTTGTCCATGGAAGTAAAGAAGGGAATGTATGAGAGTATAGTTATACCAACACTCTTATATGGGTGTGAAGCATGGGTGATGAATGTTGCAACGAGGAGAAGGCTGGAGGCAGTGGAGATGTCATGTCTGAGGTCAATGTGTGGTGTGAATATAATGCAGAGAATTCGGAGTTTGGAAATTAGGAGGAGGTGCGGGATTACCAAAACTATTATCCAGAGAGCTGAGGAGGGGTTGTTGAAATGGTTCGGACATGTAGAGAGAATGGAACGAGACAGAATGACTTCGAGAGTGTATAAATCTGTAGTGGAGGGAAGGAGGGGTAGGGGTCGGCCTAGGAAAGGTTGGAGGGAGGGGGTAAAGGAAGTTTTGTGTGCGAGTGGCTTGGACTTCCAGCAAGCATGTGTGAGCGTATTTGATAGGAGTGAATGGAGACAAATGGTTTTTAATACTTGACGTGCTGTTGGAGTGTGAGCAAAGTAACATTTATGAAGGGATTCAGGGAAACCGGCAGGCCGGACTTGAGTCCTGGAGATGGGAAGTACAGTGTCTGCACTCTGAAGGAGGGGTGTTAATGCTTCAGTTTTATAACTGTAGTGTAAAGCACCCTTCTGGCAAGACAGTGATGGAGTGAATGATGATGAAAGTTTTTCTTTTTCGGGCCACCCTGCCTTGGTGGGAATCGGCCGATGTGTTAAAAAAAAAAATAGTACGGCACTGACCCTGGCGCGTAAAACGTACTAGTACGACAACGACCCCGAAAGGGTTAAGGAGAGGAAAAATCCAATCCTTTGGCACAAGAGCCTCTCACTAGCATCAAGGAACCTCCCTCATGAGGATTGGAAACTTACCCTCTGCCTGCCCACCAGTTCTTGCACACATTTCGCTATTCTTTCATGTATTACAGTGTTTATGAAGTGTTTTCAGAGCAAATCAAATGCAATTGATGTTTTTCAATCACATTTTCCTAAATTTATGCTTTTAGGGGTTTACATATAAGCAAAACATCTTACTTGTTGCAAGCCTGTGAAAACAATCATTTGTTTACAAAGTACTCTTACTTACCTACAAACAGGAGCCACTTACCGTACTTCCATCCTGTCTTCATATTGTTCCGTGGTTATGTTGAGGAACTCTAATCTTATTATGTGTTGCAAAACTATGTTAATTAAATATCCCTGTTTGTAGCCTCGAGGCTAACCTCATCTAGATAGGAGTCCTCTTCCCGTATCCATAATTTATAAATTAAGCTTCACTAAAACGAATATTCATTCGTAAACCTAAGAATCATTATTTATTTTCTAAACTCTACTTTGTCTCTTACTTTTACACAGGCCTAGTACAAGTGTCAACACTTATCAGACTCAGATGGTGGTCATTACACTTTCCATAAGTAGTGAATGAATTCCCAACACTTGTTATTAATGAAGGTGGCTAAGGCCAAGTAAGCACGTTCAGGCATCATTAGCGACCATTACAGTACACACATAAAACATAGCCTATCACATGATTAAGCTGTTTAGCAAGATATTCAAAATGTTCACTTACCTTCTATTGTTGTGAACGATGTCCATGTAGTCAATTGATCGGGCATAGAAGCCATCTTCATTAATAGCTCCCCAGAAAGTAGACCAAGCTTGGCCCTCACGAATTACTGATGCAGCAAGGATGGGTCTAGGAAAGAAATAGCATATTCAGCGAAAAGCAATGAACAACAATGTAGTATAGGAAAGGACAATGAAACATGAATTTAAGCCCTATCATATGTATATTTATAAGGGTTCAGATATGAATCATGGCATTTATAAAACAATTAAAAATCATCTTTGACTATAAAGAAAATATTATCCCTTACACTAAATGCTTAAGTTAAATATGTATGTAAACAAATAGTATTGTAAATAGAAATTAAAAATATTTAAATAAAAAAAATCCCAAACAAATACAACAGAATTCATGTACAGCATACACAACAACAAAAATTAGAAAAATACCAGTCAAAACTCTGACTTTTAATAATGACTTATCATTCAAAATGAGATGCTTCAAATACCAGTGCACATTTCTCAAGAGAAAATGAAACCCTACAATATTTATAATTACTGCAACCACCCAAAGAGGTACTACCGTCCTGCCAAGTGAGTGTAAAACAGAAACCTGCAACTGTGGAACAGAATTCTTCCTCCATAAGCCATGCGTGTGGTAAGAGGCGACTAAAATGCCGGAAGGAAGGGAATAGTAACTCCTCCTCCTGTATACATTACTATAGTTAAAAAAGAGAAACTTTTTTTTTTTTTTTTTTTTTTTAGGCCACCCTGCCTCTGTGAGAGGCGGTCAATTTGTTGAAAAAAGAAAGAAGGATTGCTGGTGTCTTTTTTCTGTCTCAAACAAGCTGGATAACAGGTATATCTTGCTACTTCTACTTACACTTAGGTCACACTACACAGGCATGCACATGCGCAGGCGAGAGAGATGCATGATAATATACACTTGGAAAATCCTAGAGGGATTAGTACCAAATTTGCACACGAAAATCACTCTCTATGAAAGCAAAAGACTCGGAATGAGATGCAACATTCCCCCAATGAAAAGCAGGGGCGCCACGAGTACACATAGAGGCAACACAATAAGTGTCCTGGGCCCAAGACTGTTCAACTGCCTCCCAGCATACATAAGGGGGATTACCAATAGACCCCTGGCTGTCTTCAACAAGGCACTGGACAGGCACCTAAAGTCAGTACCTGACCAAATGGGCTGTGGTTCGTAAGTCAGTTTGCATGTAGCCAGCAGTAACAGCCTGGTTGATCAGACCCTGATCCACCACGAGGCCTGGTTTCAGACTGAGCTGCGGGGGCATTGACCCCCGAAACCCTCTCCAGGTAGTTTTTTCTTCTTTTTCTTGAAAGTTTTTCTTCTTTACTTCCTCTATTCTCCATGGGGAAGTGGAAAAGAATCTTTCCTCCGTAAGCCATGCGTGTTGTATGAGGCGAATAAAATGCCAGGAGCAATGGGCTAGTAACCCCTCCTCTTGAAGAAAATACTAAAAAAAAAAAAAAAGAAAGAAAAACTTTATAAAACTGGTATGCTTGAATGTGCGTGGATGTAGTGCTGATGATAAGAAAGAGATGATTGCTAATGTTATGAATGAAAAGAAGTTGGATGTCCTGGCTCTAAACGAAACAAAGCTGAAGGGGGTAGGCGAGTTTCAGTGGGGAAAAATAAATGGGATTAAGTCAGGAGTATGAGAGAATTAGAGCTAAGGAAGGAGTAGCAATAATGTTGAAGACCAGTTATGGAAGAAGAGGGAATATAAATGTAGTATAAATTCAAGAATTATGTGGATTAAAATAAGGGTCAGATGCAAAAAGTCGGTCATAATATACGTGTATGCACCTGGAGAAGAGAGGAATGTAGAGGAGAGAGAGATATTTTGGTAGATGTTAAGCGAGTGTATAGAAACTTTTGAACAAAGTGAGAGAGTAACTGTGGTAGGGAACCTAAATGCTGAAGTATGAGAAACATTTAAAGAGGGTGTGGTAGGTAAGTTTGGGGTGCCAGGTGTAAATGATAATGGGGGCCCTTTGATTGAACTTTGTATAGAAAGGGGTTTGGTTATAGGTAATACATATTTTAAGAAAAAGAGGATAAATAAGTATACAAGATATGATGTAGGGCATAATGACAGTACAGTGGACCCCCGCAAATAGGCCGGTCTGATTATCGGCCAGCTCGAAAATCGATCATTTTTTTCAGCCCAATTTTTGCCCGATTATCGGCCCTTCCCCAATTATCGGCCCGCGTACCAGACCTGTCCGCCTGCCCCGCGCTTGCGTGCAGGCATCGTGAGCCAGTCTAGCTTTGTTTATCACAATAAATTCATTGTGTTTAGTGCTTGTTTATTGATTGTGACTGTGATATAAGCCACCATGGGTCCAAAGAAACTTCATAGTCGCAGCCCTTTGGTAAAGAAAGTGACAAACACGATAGAATTGAAGAAAGAAATTGTAGCAAAGTACCAAAGTGGAGGAGGAAGAGAAGGGAGAATGTGCCTTCTTCAGTGATTCTACGATATGTATGATACTAAAGCAGCACGAGTCAATAAAGGCTATAGCACCAGCCAGCGATAAAGTGTAGCATTAACAGTGTAACAAGTAAGTTAAGCCATTAATCGATAGAAAAATGACGACACGAAACTTAACTCCTCCATTGTTTGTTTGAGGAATATAGGGACACTGAGACCAGAGCCGCCCTCTGCCAACATCTCCTCCAAGGTAAGTGTAAATATTTCTTATTTATATAAGTGTAAATATTTCTTATTTATATATTATGTACATTGTTTGTGTGAATAGTGTTGGTGGCCTGCTGCTGCCGCCGACCACCACCACGGTTTATGGTCAGTGGCCCTTATACCCAACAACAACCACACTCACCAGTCCTTACATTTGTAATGACATGTTTTATTCATTCTAGAGTTTATATCATGTTTCTATGTTATTAATATTGTTTATTATGTCATATTAGATGAATTGTGCTAGATAAATAAGCTGAAGAGTTTATATTATTGTCATATTGAAGGACTATCTTGTCCTGCCTCCAAACAAACCTCCTGCCTCTCTCATACACCAACAAGAATATGATAAAACAGCCACTGTGAAAAAAATACTGAACTTTCAATCGCTTTCATGTCTTCAATAAAGGTAAAACTGATTTAACTGTTCATTTATCCATTAAAATTAGTGCTTTATATTTATTTCTAATGGTTTTCTGTATGTAAAACTATAGTATTTATTCTTTAGCCCTTTGTTTCGGTCGTATATATTCGTGTTACGAGCAACTGTTTCGGACGTATTAAGACGCATAGATTCTAGCAGCCTCAAATCAAGCAGGAGAAAGCTGGTAGGCCCACATGTGAGAGAATGGGTCTGTGTGGTCAGTGTGCGGATTATAAAAAAAATCGGGGAGCCAGTGATGCATTGTGGGAACGCCATTTCAATAGTCCTTGTTCAGCATGCCTAGCGGTAAGAAATATCTGACTCGGGCGAAACTGGGACTCTTAATCATCCACAAATACCAGCACCCACAATTTAAGGTAAATACTATTATTTCTGTTACATTTGTAGTCTTAAGCAGTAAAAACAATATAATACATCACGATAATGAACTACAATTACATATTCACTTTTATTTTTCTAAGATCTGTTGGTCTAAAAAAAAAACTTGTTTGGCTTTTTAGGGACTCCCAGGAACGTAACCCTATTTTTCCCATAAGTTCTTTTAATTATCTAACACGAATTTATCTAACACGACGTTTTCAGGAACGTAACTACCGTGCTAAATGACGGTCTACTGTAAATACAATTAATCCATTCCAGACAAAAATATTCACAAAAAAATAATTTTTTTAACAATTAAATCAGCATTACATACCTTTATTGAAGACTAATGCTGGCTTCTGGAAGATAGGGAGGAGTTAGTTTTTGGAAGGGGAATCCCCCTCCAAAAGGACTTCAGGTAACAAGTCCCTCTCTGAGGGTTACTTCCCTTCTTTTTCTTTTAATGCCACTAGAACCAGCTTGAGAGTCACTAGAACCCTGTCGCACAAAATAACTGTCCAGAGTGCTCTGTTTATGGTGCCTCTAACATTTCCCTGAAGTGGAACAAGGTTTTGTCACTAAACATGTTGCAGATATGGCTTGTTTCAGCTTGGTCAGGATGGTGTTTTTCAACAAATGTCTGCACCTTAGTCCACATAGAACAAATTTCCTTAATCTCTGCAGAAGGCACCTCCTTCTCTTCCTTTTCCTCCTCCTCCCTTTGTGAAGCAATTGCCTGAACTTTGGTCTGATGAAGTTCCACTTCCAGTTGTTGCAGCTCTTCAGTGGTTAGCTCTACCCTGTGGTCCTCCACCAACTCTTCCACATCCTCACCACTCACCTCCAACCCCAGGCTGTTCCCCAATGTCAAAATATCTTCCACAACAGGCACAGGGTCGTCAGCCGCAAATCCTTCAAAATCCCTCTTGTCAACACAATCCGGCCACAGTGGTCTCCAAGCAGAGTTCAAAGTCACTCCCTCCCAAGCCTTACCTATAAGGCCTATGCAGTTGTAGATATTGAAGTGATTCTTCCAGAACTCTCTAAGGGTCAATTCAATGTCCGAGGTCATTTCAAAGCACTTCTGAAACACTGCTTTGGTGTCCAGTTTCTTGAAGTTAGAAATGACCTGCTGGTACATGGGCTGGAGAAGAGGAGTGGTGTTAGGAGGCAAGAACTTCACATTCATAAATCTGAAGTCCCTAGACATTTGGTATTCCAAGTCTGGAGGATGTGCAGGAGCATTGTCCAGTACCAGGAGGCACTTGAGTCCCAAATTGTTATCCTGAAGGTATTTTTTCACACTTGGGTCAAACACATAATCAACCCAATCTTTGAAAACTGACCTTGAAAATTGACAGAGATATAGACAGATACAGACAGAGATATAGACAGCCAGAGACAGCCAAAGCCAGCCAGCCTGCCGAATACATAAGAACATAAGAAAGAAGGAACACTGCAGCAGGCCTACTGGCCCATGCAAGGCAGGTCCATGTCACCCCCCAGCTTAGACCAATGACCCACCTAGTCAGGTCACATCCTCTGAAGGAAGGAGCATGGCATCAGACCTAGTAGCACAAGCTAGTCAGGTCCAACTCACACCCACCCACAGCCACTCATGTATTTATCTAACCTATTTTTACTTTCCTCTTATAAGGGGAGTGTTAATGTGACATGACATCAGTGAATACCTGGTGTTTGCCACACTATTTGCTCTAGCTGGCACTCAATTGAACTGGTGCTCCCACAAGGTACTAAGTGGTCCCAGATTTTTTTAATACTGTGGACACTGAGGGCGCAGACCAATTCTCTCATGTCTAGGCGACTCAGGCCTATCGCACTAAATTTGAAGGAATGAAAAATAAAACGTAGATCTACGTTCGGAGCAGTACGCACGTGAACGTATATCTACGTGTGGACAGTTTAAGGGTTTAAAAAAAAAAAAAAAAAAAAAAAAAAAAAAAGGAACCTTATTAACCCTTAAACTGTCCACACACAGATATACGTTCACTCGCGTAGCTGACCGAGTATACACACACAACCCGCACATATAAAAGAGAGGAGCTTATGACGACGTGCGGGTTGTGTGTGTATTGTTCCAGTCACGGTATTGTGCCTTTTTTGTTATTTACTGACCGAGTATTTTGAGAAAAAAATAAATTGTTCGTTTTCTTTAAAATGAAGAGTGCATTTTGTTTGTCATTCCCACATTTTGTAATACTACACACACTGAGTGCACAGACCCATTCTCTAATCTCTAGGCAACTCAGGCTTATCGTGGCAAGGTTAAAAGCATTTGAAAAAAAACGTAGATCTACGTTCAGTCAGCTACGCGAGTGAACGTATATCTACGTGTAGACAGTTTAAGGGTTAAACTCTTATTAAAAGGCTGAAAAAGTCTCACAAGCTTCATTTATGCTTGTTTTAAATTTAAGAAAATGCTTAATTACACTTACCTATTATGTTCTAGAAGAAGGGTTAAGGTGTCGGCATTGTCTAGGTGAACATCTCCATCTACACTGAAGAGTGCATCACAGCTGTTCTTTAAGCATAATTCTCTGTAAAAAAAAAAAAAACTTTCAATTTTATTTCAACTTGCAACAAATCAATCACGCACTTCTTGGAAACTCAAGAACAATTCTATGCTGCAGGACAGATATTCCCATGCCAACCAACATTCTGAGAGTTATTAAATGTTGCCACCCATTTATCTTCACACCCAGAGCAAAGAAACTACTGGGCAAGCTATTGGCCTCTTGCTTTCGTCGGGAATCAAATTACTTTTTGACTTAAAAGAAGGAAATATTTCCCATCATTCACTAAACAGCCATTTTGCCAGAAATGTGCTAACATCACAATTCAAATGATCCTCCAAACTATGACATCCCCACTACTCTAGAGTGCAGGCACCATGCTTTTCCCTTCCAAAGCTAAAGTCCAGCTAACCGTTTTCCATGAATCCCTTAATAAATGCTATCTTGCTTACACACTAACAACACATCTCCACTCAATCTGATCTAACACACTCACGACACCTGCTGGATACTAAAGCCCCTAGCACTTAAAACCTTTGCCACCACCTTACAACCTTTCCAGGATGACCCCTACCCATCCTATTCAACCCAGCATTATACACTCTCTTAGTAATCCTGTTCGCCTCCATCTTTTCTAAATGCCCAGTCCACTTCAACAACCACTCCTCAGTCCTTTAAGTTATGCAAACCTCTTGTAACCCCACACCATCTCCTAATTTATACTCTCTGAATTCTCTACATAATACAGTGGTACCTCGAGTTACGAGCTTAATTTGTTCCAGACGGTTGTTCAAGTGCCGATACTGAACGAATTTGTTCCCATAAGGAATAATGAAAATTAGATTAATCCGTTTCAGACCCCCAAAAATACACTTACAGAAGCACCTACAAAAATACACTTACATAATTGTTCGAGTTCGGAGCTGCTCGTAACTAGAGGTACCACTGTATTCATAACACACTTTGCTCCTAAAAATGAAATCTCTATTGCCTCTAGCCTTCTTGCTGCAATGTTTAAAGACCATGCATCACCCATATGAAAGTGTTGGTAGCACTATGGTACCTTTTTCCTTTTGTCTTTGTAGATGAACATTTATCTTTCCACAGAAATCTCAACTTACCTCTTTTTCCCCTCATCTAGTGTATAGCTTGCCTCATCTTTCATAGAACCATTTGCTAACATGTCCAATCCCAAATACAGTAGACCGTTATATTACACGGATTTAGTTGCCACGTTTTGGTTATTGCACTATTGAAAAATTGCGGCACAATATTATACAATACTTTGTAAAATTAACTTTACACGGTTCTGTTTTTGGGAGCGGAAAAAATTTCCCCAGCTCAACCTGCCGCCTTGTTGTGGGTCAGCGGGGAAGACCTCCCGCCATCGCCTGGCACCCCCGACAACCCCATCCCAGCCTTCGTGAATACGTGTCTAATACAAATGTACCCTAGGAGCTAGCTGTGTTTGTGAATTGTGTTTTGATCTGTTAATTGCCATATCTTGTATCTGTCAAGCAATCATGGCACCTAGTAGGCATACCAGTGTTGCAAAAAGTGGCAAGAAAAGGTATAAGCATTTAAGTCTTAGAGTTAACAAAGAAAATAGAGATTTTAGACAAGACACAGCCTGTGGCTGTAATGAATCATCAGTTTGTACAATTAAAAAGAATGAGGTAAATATACGAGTTTGTGTGATGAATAACTGACTGACTGACTTTACTGATTTATTGACTGACTTACTGACTTGGCTGATTTATTTACATTCATACTTACTCTTGTGCCTACTACATATATAAAACTTTACACTCTAATATAAACCCTCTGCTCAAAATTCTCCTCACCAACTTTAATAGGACCCATGACCACAACACAAGACACAGATCACTTTTTGATATACCCCGTGTTCATATCAACCTATGTAAAAATTCTATGCACATAAAGGGCCCCAGAATCTGGAATTCATTACCAGTAAATATTAAGATAATCTTGTCTGAAAATCAATTTAAGACAACTCAAAAACCACCTACTCACCCAAAACTAAATGATCATACTATAAACTACTTTGAAAAATGCTCATTATTACTTTCCTATACGATAATCTCAATTTTTAATAATATGTTACTATTATGTTACCCCCTACTCATATTATAAGTTAATGTCAAAAATGCTCAATGTTATTTTCCTTAAGATAATCTCAATTCCATATTATCATTCAAGAATCTTAACACCTGTAACAATCTAATATCTAATATCATTATATAATAATTTAAACAGTAAAATTTCATCATATTGTAATTTTGAAAATAATTTTTAACTAGAATAAACTCAATAAATTTCTCTAATATTAAGTACATAGTTTTTAAGGACTAGAATAAGCTGCCCCTAATGCCATGGCATGTCAGTGGCTCTCCTTGCACTCAATTTACATTGTAACTACCGATACCTATGTAATCTGCAATCTGCAATGAAATAAAATTTGTTTGTTTGTTTGTTTAAGTTAGACTTTTTTACTGAAGAGGACCCTGACAGTGGTCTGAAAAGGTGTCTAAAGCAGCTGATGCCTTACTGTCAGTTGTCTAATGCACTGCAGGGTAAAATAGAACAGAAATCCATTACAGAATTTATGCACACTCCAGTACAACCATCGACTTCAGTACCAGAACCTCTACCATCCACCTCAGCCCAGTAGGGCCACAGCATAACTCTCCACTTTCTTCACAATCACAATCACCAGCACCCACAATTTAAGGTAATAAATACTATTATTTCTGTTACATTTGTAGTCTTAAGCAGTAAAAACAACATAATACATCACAACAATTACATATTCACTTTTATTTTTGTTAGATCTGAAGGTCTAAGAAAAAGTTGTTTGGCTTTTTTGGGGCTCTCAGGAATGTAACCCTATTTTTCCCATAACCTCTTCAGTTTACGTATTTAACATGGATTTACCTAACACGGCATTTTCAGGAACGTAATAACGTGTAATATAACGGTCTACTGTATTTTAATACAGCGGACACTCGGTTATCAGCCGTAATCCGTTCCAGAAGGTCGGTCTAAAACCGAAATGGCCGAAAACCTTAATAGACCAGGTTGGTAGACAGCAACCACCCAGGGAGGTACTACCATCCTGCCAGGTGACTGTGAAACAGAAACCTGAAACTGTTTAACATGATGGTAGGATTGCTGGTGTCTCTTTTCTGTCTCATAAACATGCAAGATTTCAGGTACGTCTTGCTACTTCTACTTACACTTCGGTCATGCTACACAAACATGTACACGTTTATTGTATACACACTCATCTGAGTTTTCTTTGATTTTATCTAAATAGTTCTTGTTCTTATTGCTTTTCCTTTCATATCCATGGGGAAGTGGAATAAGAATCTTTCCTCCATAAGCCATGCGTGTTGTAAAAGTCAACTAAAATGCCGGGAACAATGGGCTAGTAACCCCTTTTCCTGTATAGCTTACTAAAAAGAAAAAGAAGAAAACCGTCAAAGTGGGATGTTTGAATGTGCGTGGATGTTGTGCGAATGATAAGAAAGAGATGATTGTAGATGTTATGAATGAAAAGAAGCTGGATGTCCTGGCTTTAAGCGAGACAAAGCTGAAGGGGGTAGGAGAGTTTCAGTGGGGAGAAATAAATGGGATTAGGTCAGGGGTTTCAAATAGAGTTAGAGCTAAAGAATGAGTGGCAATAATGTTGAATAATCAGTTATGGCAGGTAAAGAAGGAATATAAATGTATAAATTCACAAAAATAAGTGGGTTATAGTAAGTGTTTATGCACCTGGAGAAGAGAGAAGTGTAGAGGAGAGAGATTTTGGGAAATGTTGAGTGAGTGTGTGGGGAGTTTTGAACCAAGTGAGAGAGTAATTGTTGTTGGGGATCTTAATGCTAAAGTGGGTAAAAATGTTGTGGAGGGAGTAGTAGGTAAATTTGGGTGCCAGGGTAAATGTAAATGGGGAACCATTAATTGAGCTATGTGTAGAAAGAGGTTTGGTAATAAGTAATACATATTTTATGAAAAAGAGGATAAATAAATATACAAGGTATGATATAGCACGTAAGGAAAGTAGTTTGTTGGATTATGTATTGGTGGATAAAAGGTTGATGGGTAGGCTTCAGGATGTACATGTTTATAGAGGGCAACGGATATATCAGATCATTATTTGGTTGTAGCTACAGTTAGAGTAAAAGGTAGATGGGACAAAAAGAAAATGGCAACAGCAAGTAAGAGAGAGGTAAAAGTGTATAAACTAAGGGAGGAGGAAGTTAGGGTGAGATATAAGCAACTATTGGCAGGAAGGTGGACTAGTGGAAGTATGAGTAGTGGGGGGTTGAAGAGAGTTGGGATAGTTTTAAAAATGCAGTACTAGAATGTGGGGCAGAAGTTTGTGGCTATAGGAGGGTGGGTGCAGGAGGAGAGGAGTGAGATGTGGAATGAAGAAGTAAAGGGTGTGATAAAAGAGAAAAAGGTAGCTTATGAGAGGTTTTTACAAAACAGAAGTGTTAATAGAAGAGCAGAGTATATGGAGAGTAAAAGAAAGGTGAAAAGAGTGGTGAGAGAGTGCAAAAGAAGAGCGGATGAAAGAATGGGAGAGGCTCTGTCAAGAAATTTTGCTGAAAACAAGAAAAAAAATTTGAGCGAGATAAACAAGGTAAGAAAGCCTAGGGAACGAATGGATTTGTCAGTTAAAAACAGAGTAGGGGAGTTAGTAGATGGGGAGCTGGAGGTATTGGGTAGATGGCGGGAATATTTTGAGGAAATTTTAAATGTCGATGAAAAAAGGGAGGCTGTAATTTCATGTACTGGCCAGGGAGGTACAACATCGTTTAGGAGTGAAGAAGAGCAGGATGTGAGTGTGGGGGAGGTGCGTGAGGCATTACGTAGAATGAAAGGGGGTAAAGCAGCTGGAATTGATGGAATCATGACAGAAATGTTAAAAGCAGGGGGATATAGTGCTGGAGTGGTTGGTATTTTTGTTTAATAAATGTATGAAAGAGGGGAAGGTACCTAGGGATTGGCAGAGAGCATGTATAGTTCCTTTATATAAAGGGAAGGGGATAAAAGAAAGTGTAAAAATTATAGGGAAGAAGTTTACTGAGTATACCAGGTAAAGTGTATGGCAGGGTTATTATTGAAAGAATTAGAGGTAAGACAGAGATAGGATTGCAGATGAGCAAGGAGGCTTTAGAGTGGGTAGGGGATGTGTAGATCAAGTGTTTACAGTGAAGCATATATGTGAACAGTATTTAGATAAAGGTAGAGAAGTTTTTATTGCATTTATGGATTTAGAAAAGGCATATGATAGAGTGGATAGGGAGCAATGTGGCAAATGTTGCAAGTGTATGGAATAGGTAGCAAGTTACTGAAGGCTGTAAAGAGTTTTTATGAGGATAGTGAGGCTCAGGTTAGGGTGTGTAGGAGAGAGGGAGATTACTTCCGGTAAAAGTAGATGTTAGACAGGGATGTGTAATGTCACCATGGTTGTTTAATATATTTATAGATGGGGTTGTAAAAAGTAAATGCTAGGGTGTTGGGGAGAGGGGTGGGATTAAATTATGAGAATTAAATGCAAAATGGGAGTTGACAAAGTTACTTTTGCTGGTGATACTGTGCTTATGGGAGATTCTAAAGAAAAGTTGCAAGGTTAGTGGACGAATTTGGGAGTGTGTGTAAAGGTAGAAAGTTAAAAGTGAACATAGATAAGAGTAAGGTGATGAGGGTATCAAACGATTTAAATAAAGAAAAATTGGATATCACATTGGAGAGGATTATGGAAGAAGTAAATGTTTTCAGATATTTGGGAGTTGACGTGTCAGCGGATGGGTTTATGAAGGATGAGGTTAACCATAGAATTGATGAAGGAAAAAGGTGAGTGGTGCGTTGAGGTATCTGTGGAGACAAAACGTTATCCATGGAGGCAAAGAAGGGAATGTACGAAAGTATAGTGGTACCAACACTCTTATATGGGTGTGAAGCATGGGTTGCAAATGCTGCAGCGAGGAGGAGGCTGGAGGCAGTGGAGATGTCCTGTCTAAGGGCAATGTGTGGTGTAAATATTATGCAGAAAATTCGAATGTGGAAATTAGGAGAAGGTGTGGAGTTACTAAAAGTATTTGTCAGAGGGCTGAAGAGGGTTGTTGAGGTGGTTTGGTCATTTAGAGAGAATGGATCAAAGTAGAATGACTTGGAGACGTATAAATCTGTAGGGAAGGAAGGCGGGGTAGGGTCGTCCTAGAAAAGGTTGGAGGGAAGGGGTAAAGGAGGTTTTGTGGGCGAGGGCTTGGACTTCCAGCAAGCATGTGTGAGCGTGTTAGATAGGAGTGAATGGAGACGAATGGTTTTGGGACATGACTATCTGTTGGAGTGTGAGCAGGGTAACATGTTGTGAATGGATTCAGGGAAACCAGTTAATTGATTTAGTTGGACTTGAGTCCTGGAAATGGGAAGTACAATGCCTGCACTTTAAAGGAGGGGTCTGGGATAGTGACAGCTGGGAGGGACAATTCTCAGCTGTCGTATCTGAGCTCCTCTGCAAAGACAGTGATTATGTATGAGTGTGGTGAAAGTGTTGAATGATGATGAAAGTATTTTCTTTTTGGGTATTTTCTTTCTTTTTGGGTCACCCTGCCTCGGTGGGAGACGGCCGACTTGTTGAAAAAAAAAAAAAAAAAATAAGAAATATTTACACTTTACAAATAAGAAATATTTACACTTACCTTGGAGGAGATGCTGGCAGGCCAGCATATGTTGTCAGTGCCCTATATACCTCCAACAACATTGGAGGAGTTAGTTTCGAGTCGTCCTTTTTCTATTGCTTAACTTGCTTGCTACACTGTTAATGCTACACTATCACTGGCTGGCGCTATATCCTTTATCGACTACTGCTGTTTTAGTATCGTACATATCGTAGAATCACTGAAGGCACATTCTCCACTCTCTCCCTCCTCCACTTTCGTACTTTGCTACAATTTCTTTCTTAAATTCTATCGTGCTTCTCACTTTCTTTACCAAAGGGCTGGCACTAGGAACTTTCTTTGGGCCCATGGCTGCTTATTTCGCAGTTGCACTCAATCAATAACCACCAAAAACAATGGATTATAGCAATATATTTGGATGAATGAGCAGAAGTTTCCTCACTCGCCCAGACACACAGCCAGCCTGACTCACAAACGCGCGAGCGGCTGGCAGGAAGGCGGGTGGACGCGTCAAATACGGCTGATAAGCGAAATAACGGCCGATAACCGAGTGTCCACTGTACATTCTCTTCCTCCATGCTCCCTCTCTACAATCTGATATCCAATCTTTCATTGACTAACCTTGTTACTCATATCTTGTTCATTTTGAATTTTCTCCTGATGATACTGAATACATACAATACTTTAATTTTAATATTAATCCAGAATCAATGTCTATTAGTCTTTCTTAAGTTTAAATGCTTAATGCTGATAGGAATTTGTACTGTAATACTGTACTCACAATGCTAAGTTACGGGCATGCCACTCCTTCATGTTATCATCAGCAGAGATCAGCTTTGTAGAGCGGTAGCCAGCTGAGTTTTGCTCTGCTACCCATGTGTTCACAAGATCTTCATGCATCTCAGCCTAATTCAAAGAATAGAAAATCAATAATTATTTCCAAGACAATTCAAGAAAGAATGGTTTCTGTTCAAGTTTAAGGGATACTCCAAGAAAAATCAATCACAAGGAAATGGCAATGTGTGGTGCAAATATTATGCAGAGAATTCAGAGTGTGGAAATTAGGAGGAGGTGTGGAGTTACTAAAAGTATTAGTCAGAGGGCTGAAGAGAGGTTGTTGAGGTGGTTTGGTCATTCAGAGAGAATAGAACAAAGTTGAATGACTTGGAGAGCGTATAAATCTGTAGGGTAAGGAAAGCAGAGTAGGGGTCGTCCTCGAAAAGGTTTAAGGGAAGGGGTAAAGGAGGTTTTGTGGGCGAGGGGCTTGGACTTCCAGCAAGCGTGCGTAGGAGTGAATGGAGACGAATGGTTTTTGGGACCTGACGAGCTGTTGGAGTGTGAGCAGGGTAATATTTTGTGAAGGGATTCAGGGAAACCAGTTAGCTGGACTTGAGTCCTGGAAATGGGAAGTACAATACCTGCACTTTAAAGGAGGGGTTTGGGATATTGGCAGTTTGGAGGGACTTCTAGACTGTCGTATCTGAGCGCCTCTGCAAAGACAGTGATTATGTATGAGTATGGTGAAAGTGTTGAATGATGATGAAAGCATTTTTTTTCTTTTTGGATCACCCTGCCTCGGTGGGAAACGGCTAACGTGTTAAAAAAATATATATACAGTGGTACCCCGACTTACGATATTAATCTGTCAGAGAGGGCATATTTTAAGGCGAAACAATCGTTACACGAATCAATTTTCCCCATAAGAAATAATGGAAATAAATTTAATCCGTCCAAGACTTCCAAAAGTAGTTAAATAAAATATTTTTTAGAACTTTTTGACATTAAATAATACAGAATTTAATGAAGAATACCTAAATACACATGTAAATATTGTACAATAACATGTCACTTACATTTATTGAAGAGTTGTTGATGTGTGGAGGACGGGGAGGGGAGAAGGTGGAGTAGTATACTAGTGTTTGGAAGGGAATCCTTCCATTAACACTGCAGGTACCAAGTCCTTTTCTGGGGTTACTTCCCTTTTCTTTGAATGCCACTAGGACCAGCTTGAGAGTCACTGGACCTCTTTCTAACAATAAATTTGTCCAGGGAGCTCTGTGTCTGGCGATTCTTTAACACATCCCTGAAATGACACACCACTGTGTCATTGTACAGGTTGCCAGCACGGCCTGCAACAGTATGGTTAGGGTGATATTCATCCATAAATGCTTGCACATCACTCCATTTGGCACAGATCTCCCTAATCCTTGAAGAAGGCACATTCTTCCATTTTTGTTCCACCTCCTCCTCCTCCTCTGAACCATTGTCCTGACCACTGGTCTCTTGTTCCAGTTGCTGTTGAAGCTCTTGCAGATCTTCAGTGGTTAGCTCTTCCTTGTGCTCCTCCACCAACTGTTCCACATCCTCACCACTCACCTCTAACCCCAAAGACTTGCCCAATTCCACAATTTCTTCCACAACAGGCTCAGGCTCAGGCTCAGGGTTCTGAGGCTCAGCCCCAAAACCTTCAAAATCCCTCTCTAGGACACAGTCTGGCCACAATTTTCTCCAGGCAGAGTTCAAAGTCCTGGTAGTCACTCCTCCCAAGCCTTACCTATAAGGTTTACACAATGCAGCATATGGAAATGTTTTTTTCCAAAATTCTCTTAGGGTTATATTCATGTCTGTGGTCACATCAAAGCACTTTTGAAACATTGCTTTGGTGTAGTTTTTTTTAAAGTTTGAAATGACCTGCTGGTCCATGGGCTGGAGGAGAGGAGTGGTATTAGGGGGCAAGAACTTCACTTTGATGAATTTAAACTCCTCCACAATTTTCTCTACCAAGTTTGGAGGATGACAAGGAGCATTGTCCATTATCAGGAGGCACTTAAGTGGCAAATTATTGTCCAATAGATATTTCTTCACACTGGGGCCAAACACGCCATTGAACCAATCTAAGAAAATGTCCTTTGTGACCCATGCCTTTTTGTTAGACCTCCACATCACACACAAGTTAGACTTGCTGACACCGCATCTGCCAAACATTCGGGGATTTTCAAAAAGATACACCAGTAAAGGCTTCACTTTGCAATCACCACTGGCATTAGCACAAAGCATCAATGTTAGCCTGTCTTTCATAGGCTTATGTCCTGGCTGTGCCTTTTCTTCCTGAGTAATGAAGGTCCTGTTGGGCATTTTCTTCCAAAACAGGCCTGTTTCATCACAATTAAACACTTGTTGGGGGAGGAATTGTTCAGCCTCTAGGTACTCCTGGAATTCAGGCACATATTTTTCAGCCGCACTTTTGTCACAACTGGCTGCCTCACCATGCCTCACAACACTATGTATGCCACTTCGATTCTTAAATTTGTAAAACCAGCCTCTGCTGGCTTTAAATTCGCTCACTTCATCACTCGTTGCAGGCATTTTCTTAACGAGATCATCATGCAACTGCCTTGCTTTTTCACATATTATTGCCTCCGAAACAGTATCTCCTGCTAACTGTTTCTCGTTGATCCACACCAACAACCTTTCCACATCTTCCAGCACTTGTGGTCTGTGTTTTGTGATCACAGATGAACCTTTTGCAACAACAGCTTCCTTGATTTTACTTGAATTTTTCTTGGCCATAATGGTAGCAATGGTAGAAAAGGGTTTACCATACAGCCTGGCCAGCTCACTGATACGCACTCCACTTTCATATTTTTCTATTATCTCCTTCTTCAGTTCTATCGTACATGTATTTCTGTTCCTCTTTGCCACAGGCTTAGCACTAGGATCTTTCCTTGGACCCATGGTAGCTTATTTAGCAGTTGCAAGCACTAAAAACAGTTGAATAATGACAATATACTGGTATGAATGTGTGGGTGGTCGCTCTCACTTGTAAACAATAGCACACTGACGCTCCCTGGAGTGCTCGCTCAGCTGGGCGCCAAGCGGACACGTCCGGTACGAATGTCGTTACACGAAGCAAACATCGTAAATCACAATCAAATTTTTTACGTTATAAATATCGGTTATCGAAAATAACGTAAGATGATAGCATCGTAACACGGGGTACCACTGTATATGCATAAAGTCATCTGGAACATACAATTTAGCCTGTATCACAAAATTATAGTATGGTGTGCTGTGGTGCACATTTCATACTGCCTCAGTGTTGTCTCAGCTACTTTCTTCACCCATCCCATGTCATTTCACCACACAACAACTATCCAGATCTCTGCTGATTATGATTCTAAATATAAAAGTGCAAAAAAAAAAGTAGCGAGAAGACTTGATGATCTAACCACTTATTAGGAGAAAGGCTTAAGCCATCTTTGGTTAGGAGGAAAAGAGGAGACATGATAACCACTTTCAAGATAATAAAAGGATAATGAAAGAATTTATAAAGAAAACTTCTTAACCCTATCAACTGGCACAACAAGAAGCCATAACTATAAACTAATGAAGAAGAGCTGCCAAAAAAAAAAAAAAAAAAGCTATTATAATAACCTTTTTGGGGTGGGTGCCGTAGTACTACAGCTTTGAAGTGTGGGTCGGTGTCTCAGTACTACACCAAAATTCTAGCGGCTTCAAATTTAGCGGAAGAAGGTTGGTAGGCCTACATGTGAGGATGGATCTGTGTGGTCAGTGGGCGCAGTATGCAAAAAATCGGTGCTTCTGCACTGCATTGTGGGAACCCCATCTCTACCCTTTGTTCACCATGCCTAGTGATAAGAAAAATCTCACTCCCTGGCAAACTGGGAATCTTCTCTGGAGAGATGTAGAATGAGGGGAGATTTCATCGAAGTGTATAAATGGATGACGTAGTCTAAAACTACTCACCGTAAAGAACATTCATAGTTATTATTGTGCCTACTACATACACAGAACACTACACTCAAACATAAACCCTCCACTCCAACTTCTCCTCACCAACCGTAACAGGACGCACGACCATAACACAAGACACAGATCACTTTTTGATGTACCCTGTGTCCATATCAGTGTAAAAACTCTTCGCACATAAAGGGCCCCAAAATTTGGAATTCATTAAAAGTAAATACTAAAGAAACCTGGTCTGAACATCAATTTAAAACTCTTCTCAAAAACTACATACTCACCCTAAACTAAAAACTCAATACTCATTACTTAACTTTACCAAAAAATCTCCCAATTACCTAAATCTTAAAACCTCAAAATTAGATGCCCAACGTTCATACATTACTTATACTACATGGTAGTATAAATACCTCCCCAAAACAATACTGCCTTACACCCATCTGTAGCATTCTCATACTGTAAACTACTTTCAACAACGCACAATGTTATATTCCCATAATATAATTTAAATATTTACTATTGATATAAACAACCTGCAAAATACTTTCAATTTGTCCCAATGTAATATCCCCAGATTGTTAATTTGAGTAAACTTGCTGTCTGCTATAAATAAAAACAGATGTACAACTTAAACTATGATCAATTTCTCTAGTATTAACCCTTTGGGGGTCGACAGGCCTTCTCGGAAACACGTTCTCAGGGTCAAATTTTTTTTGGAAAAAAAAAAAAACATTCTTATGAAATGATAAAGAATCTTTTTCCGATCATAACGACACCAAAAGTATGAAATTTGAATGAAAACTTACTTAATTATGCTCTCACGAAGTTATCGGTCTAGAAGATGTTTACGCATCGGCGATTTCGCCCACTTTGAGCCCTATTTTTGGCCAATTCCAATGTTCCAGTCCACTAAAATCATAGCTATTTCGCTAGAACTCCGTTTCTTCTATTGATTGAGTACAAGAAACCGCCTATTTACCAATTTCAACTACCCAAAATAGTGGTCAGAAAATGGCAATTTGGCCAATTTCACACAAATTTCAAACGATGCCAATTTCAAAATAGGGTCCAGAATAAACAAGGCAGACATTCCTGGCACTGAAATAACATCTCTGTTCATTAGTCACATCTCCAGGCCCTTCTTACATTACTTTTGCTTTCCATTTCCATGTTATGTATACAACTGAATCATTGTAAAAATGGTATAAATAATATCAGTGCACTTGTGCAAGAATATTAGGCTCGCCAGTTGATGTGTATTGGACACATGGTGTGATTTGTTTACTCTTGAACATCGGCTAAAATCGAACATTTTCACTACTTTGAGCTCAATTTCAAGGTACTTGTCATTGTCAAACCAATCAAAATCATCTCTATTTCTGTAATATATCTTCCATTCTATCGAATGATACCAAGAAAACGAGAATACATCAATAAATACCATACAAAAATGGACTGCAAATTTGCTGTTTTAAACTAAAAAACGGTCAGGAGTTTTTTTTTTCTCATTATGCAGTGTGTGCTGCAGGATTTTTTTTATACTGCGCACACTGACCACACAGACCCATTCTTTCAAATGTAGGCCTACAACCGTTTCCCGCTTAATTTGAGGTCGCTAGAATTTACGCGTACAGTGGTACCCCGACTTACGATGGTCCCCAAACACACCCTTTTATGTAAGTTGATTTTTTTAAATGCTTTTGTAAGTGTAATTTTGGGGGTCTAAAAGGACTAGTCTATTTTACATCATTTCTTATGGAGATAAATTTGTTTGGTAATGGCACTTGAACAGCATTCTGGAATGAAAAAATATCGTAAGTCTGGGTACCACTGTACTAGTACGGCACCGACCCCTGCTTGTAAAACGTACTAGTACGGCACCGACCCCGAAAGGGTTAAGTAGTCTGTAAGCCATTAAATTTAGTCTGCCCATAATGCCATGGCATGATAGTGGCTCTCTTTGCACTGCAACTCATTTCTGTAATTACATAATCTCAATGCAAGGAAAATAAAATTTGTACGTATATTTGTATTTGTATGGGAATAAACAAAGGTGATATTAATAAAGTACTGAGGGTGTCGAACTAGGTAAGAACCAGAAATAATGGATTTAATTTGAATAAATTCAGATTTAGAAAGGACACAGGTAAGTACTGGTTTTCAAACAGAGTTGTGGATGCGTGGAACGGCCTTCCAAGTAGGGTGATAGAGGCTAGGACCTTGGGTAGCTTTAAAAAGAGATTGGACAAATATACGAGTGGGAGGGGTTGGGTTTGATTGGTGTCGTGGGTACAGGAGTAAATTCTTGGGTAGTTTTGGGTAGGGGTGGTTTTGATAAGGACGTGCCTTGTATGGGTCAGTAGGCCTTCTGCAGTGTTCCTCCATTCTTATGTTAAGTGATAGTCCTAATATGGATGGAGGTGGAAATGAAGATGAATTCTATGGTTTTGAGGAGTTAGTGACTGAAAGCAATGCTCTGGATGACATAGTGCTGAAAACCCCAACGACCTTCAACCATCCACCTCTGGGGCTGGTCCGTCTGGTTCACGTTCAGTTCTACCAGGGCGTAAGTGTAAGCTTATATTTTCCCTTGGCCAAGACTCAGATGTGAGCAATGGTGATGATAATGGTATTGACCGATTTCCTAGCTCTTGATGACTATTTGAGTAGTGGCAGTGAAGAGGAATATTCAACATTGAAGCATTGATTTACATGATGCCACGTGCGGTCTGGTAGTGTGCCATATGCTATTCCAAGGGAATGGAGTACATCCCAGAGTACATCCCATGGCACTACACCAGGAACAGATAGTGAAAGTGACCATGATATTGCTACAATTGGGATGGATAATATACCACATGTGGCAGCAGGTGGTGGTGCCACGCAGGATGTGGCACCAGCAGCATCCCAGACTGGGAGCCACGCCGCTGACTCAGTACATCCACGACCTTGGCCAGCCTCAACCACCCACACATCACAACAACCTGCAGAGCCACAACCAGCTATGAATATCCAGTACCCACCAGCAGACAGCATCTGGGATTGGCAGAAGGGTGCCAATTTTCTTCCCAATCCCCATCAATTTGATGAAACTTTAAGTGGAACCCAGCCATCTTGTACCCTTGGGAACAATGCCAGTGAAATGGAATGTTTTGAACTATTGTTTGATCAACCCCGATAGAAATTATTGTCAGGAATAGCAAAATACTTTGATTACACCATGGCAAACACACTTATTTCACCACTGGAAGGAGAAAACTGTGGCTGAGATGTATCTGTTTCTTGCCACAATAATGCTTATGCCACATGTGTATAAGCTCCATATCAAATCATACTGGTGGACGCACCGCCTAATTTCAACCTCAGCCTTCAGTGATATTATGCCAGTGAACTGAATTATCCTACTGTTACGTATGCTACACTTCTATTTTCTTAATAATAGTTCTTCTTGTTTATTTCCTCATACAGTAGACCCCCGGATTTCGTACTGCTCCTAACTCGAACAATTATGTAAGTGTATTTTTGTAAGTGCTTTTGTAAGTGTATTTTTGGGGGTCTGAAACAGACTATAATCTAATTTACATTCATCCTTATGGGAACAAATTCGTTCGGTAACGGCACTTGAACAGCCTTCTGGAAAGAATTATTGACGAAATCCAGGGGTCCACTATTTCCATGGGGAAGTGGAAAAGAAGTCTTCCTCCATAAGCCATGTGTGTCGTAAGAGGCGACCAAAATGCCAGGAGCATGGGACTGGTAACCCCTTCTCCGGTATACATTACTAAATTTAAAGAGAAACTTTCGTTTTTCTTTTTAGGTCACCCTCCCTCGGTGGGATGTGGCTGGATCGTTTAAAAAAAACAAATTAGTATACAAGCCTCTTACTCAGTGAATGCTTGAAAAGTGAACATGACAGACATGTGCACTCGTAGTGGTGAGATGCAGGTGTTTGCTGACATGACAAACGAGATGTCACATTGTTGACATCAATTAACCAAAACAAAATGAAAGACAGTGGCAAGCAGAATAAAGAGATCAATGAAACCATTGTAAAACCTGCGGCTGTGATTGACTACACCCTCTGTATGCGTTTATCGGACAAATGTTACATGCAAATTGGGTATGCCTGCACTCTGAAAGAGGGGTGGGGATGTTGTAGTCAAAGGGTAATCCAAATCATGATACCAGCACACTTCTGGCAAGAGAGAGTGAATGTATGATGGTGAATGTTTTTTTTTGCGTAATTCATCATGCGCTGGCAAGATATAGCATTGAGGATAAAAATACAAACAAAAATTAAGAAAAAAAAAAAAAGACAAGGGTTATCAACAAAGCCATATTTTTATATGTCAATTTGTTGACAAGACACAACTGAACCCTTGGGCATCAGACGTGTCCTGGTAATGTCCAGTGACCTGAAGGAGAATCTACCCAGCTACCATGCTTTCATCCTGGAAGTACTCACTTAACATCAAATGAGTTGCTAAAGTAAATGGAATGTGGGTAAAAAAAAAAATGATGTTTGAGGACACAAGGCTGTGGGGTAATGGTGGTAGAGTAGGTGAGGAGTTTATTGTGTGTCCAAGTGTAACTACTCTCCCCACCCACAATTTCAAACTACATCTCTGCATAAACTTTAAAATAGCTTCTCTTTCTCTCTTGCTCACACCTTCTCTCACATTTCCATGTACTCTCTTATGTCCTCATGAGTAGCTTTTAATAAAATTTACTCATTGAAGGTACAGAACATACAGTATATGAGGGAAGGACGAGTCAACAGTTTATGTTCATTGAGAGGCTATGAGTAAACAAACCTGCCAGTTTAGGTATTTTTCCAATGTATCTTGTCCAGTGAAAAGCTAATTAACTGTGTTGGCCAAAGGAAGGTGTTTCTCAACAGCAATCTTCTGGAGAGGATATCCCAAGTACTTCGAGGTTTAGATACTTTATTGATTATATATATAAACATTATCTACTCATGGTATATCTCACTTATCTTGGCATGTGAGAGCACAGAGCAGTACTCTACACGAAACAAGTGCCCTAAAAGAGTGTCATCATTAGTACCCATCTCTGGCCAACAAACTATGAAAAGGAAAATTATTATTTCCGACTCTTAAGGACAAGCAACTACAGTGCTGCATGCACCCCTACGTCCCCAACATTATTACAGTGCACAAAAACTCACCAGATTATATACAAGTAAATCAAGTTTGTCCTTTGGGTAATTAAGGCTGGCAACTTTGGCTAACATTTCTTCCAGAAATGGCATCGGTTTCACAACAAACACTGCAATCAGCACCTGAGGATATTCTTCTTTCTGTGTAAGAAAAATGAATTGTATTATATTAAAAATCTATAACAACTTAATAATTTAAGATGAACTTACAAGCTAATTTAATTTTCAAAGTTCCCTAGAAGAACTACTGTTGAAAAAACAGCAGTGGTTACATCTTTTGATACATTTATTATGCAGCTCTATACAAGATTGGCCTTACATTTTTTAAATCAACTAGAAAAATCTACCATATTGGTTGTATCAATTTGATATTGACTTTTTTATTAATATGACATCCAGGTTGCTGTCAATCACTTTTTACTTTTAATCCACATGCCTTATTAATACAATTTTTATTTAACAATGGACATCTCCCACTAAGGCAGAGTGACCTGAAAAAGAAGAAACATGAAGTTTTTCTTCTTTTTACATTTAGTAATTTATATAGAAGGGATTTATTAATATAATTGTCATTAATATAAATATTCTTAAGGTACTGTATATTAGGGGGCAAACTAAAACATCAGGAAGGCTGTTGAGCTCTTTTTTTCTCATAATTAGGATTGACTTTTAGGGTAAATTTCTAGTTAGTTGGAGTGGTGGATGACTGACTAGATGGGGGAGGGATGAGCATGGCATGAAGGTAATGTTTTCCAGAGACGAGAGTTCGTGGAGAGGAGGGAAGAGGCTTTGGGGAGAAAGACTGTGCATACTTTTTTTTTTTTTCTTGCTCACTGTGATTGTACCCTCTCTCCTACAATGACCAATACTACTGAGCTCAACACTTCAAGGCTGAGGATATGGCTACCACATCCTCACCTCTCCACTGATCCTGCCGTCTCCAATATTTAGTCACTTCCGAATTCAAGTGAAGCAGCCTGCAGAGAAGGTGAAACATTTCGACAAAGACACCCAACTATTGCAAGTGTTTTAATCATCTGCCTCAACCATGCATTCCTTTCATCACAACTATTTTTTTCCTATCCCCCCATAATAATTTCTGCCTTTCCATGTTCAAGTGAACATTCCTTTTCTGCATTGCAGTACATTAAAATATAATTAAACAAAGGAGAACACTGTTTAAAGACCACCACTTGATAATATACATCACAGCCTTATACTTACAGTGGATGGAATATTAAACAAGATGTTAAAATAAATGAAGACAAGAAAGACCAGTTATCCTCCAAGAGGACAACAAGGGTTACAGTGGACCCCCGAGTTTCGTAAAAACTTCACTCTTGAAGTCTGCTCAAGCGCCATTACCGAATGAATTTACTCCCTTAAGGAAAAATGTCATATAGGTTAGTCTATTTCAGACCCCCAAACATACACTTCCACAAGCACTTACAATATTATACTTACATAATTGTACGATTTCCGGGGTTTACGAAACTCGGGGGTCCACTGTATTTAGTTTACTATTAATCATATCACTCATATTTTTCTAAATGCTTTTACACTTCAATAAAATATTCAAGAGATGATTTGGCACAGAATCAAGCTGTTTGATAAAGTATATCTTTAAATTTAGAAAATAAAAAAATCTATGTACCAAAATGCTGTTTAAAAAAATGGACACATCTAAGGAATTATGTCTATAGTAGTGAACTCATTTACAGCATGTGTGTAAACCCAAGGTAAGTCATAATGAACAGTTGGCATTGAGTAAACAGAAGAATGGACTGTGACTAACCATGGTCCATGCATATAGGAGGCCCAACACTGTAATAACTTAGCCACAGAATTTACCACAATACGTACGTGCACTGCACTTTAAAGAAGGGGTTTGGGATATTGGCAGTTTGGAGGGACTACTAAAGTGTCGTATCTGAGCGCCTCTGCAAAGACAAGTGATTATGTATGAGTGATGGTGAAAGTGTTGAATGATGAAAGTTTTTGCTTTCTTATTGGGTTTTTCTTTCTTTTTGGGTCACCCTACCTCGGTGGGAAACAGCCGATGTGTTAAAAAAAAAAAATATGTGGACCATGGTAAGAGTCCCCCTTCATTTGTGCGTCCATGCATGTGTGCATGTGCATGTACAAACCAACATGTTTCACTGATAAGAAGATACAGATGAAGGGTTAAGATTTTCCTGCAATTCTGGTTAACACTTTCGGTGTCGGTCCCATTTTATCACAGCTTTGAAGCCAGTGTCGGTCCTGTAATATGACGCCATGAGCTCAGCTCACTCAGATAAGCTGCGAGTGGTAAATTTGGGCCTAGATGTGAGAGAATGGGTCTATGCGGTAAGTGTGCACCATGTAAAAAAAAATTCTGTTACACGCAGAGCATGAGGAAAAAAAATGCAACCGTGTTTTTGGTTTAAAACAGCGACTTTGTGGTGTATTTTCATATGCTTTTCATGGTTGTATTCTTGTTTCCATGGTTTCATTTGATAGAATGGAAAATATATTACAGAAATAGAGATGATTTTGACTGGTTTCAGGACTGCAAGCAGCTTGAAATTGAGCTCAAATTAATGGAAATATTTGATTTTTGCCAATGTTCAAGAGTAAACAAATCACATCTTGCATCCAATACATGTCAACTGGTGGGTCTAATATGCATTCACGAATGTGATGATATTATTTATACAATTATTACAATAATGCAATAGTCTGCATTACAGTAAATCTGTGTGAATGAAAATTCGAAATGGAAAGCAAGCATAATATAAGAGGGGCCTGGAGACGTGACTAACAGAGAAAATGTTATTTTAGTGTCCGAAATGTCTGCATTGTTTATTCTGGACCCTATTTTGAAATTAGCCTTTCTTAAATTGTGTGAAATTGGCCAAATTACCAATTTTTGATCACTTTATAAGGTAGTTGAAAAAGGTAAATGGGCAGTTTCTTGTACACATTTGATAGAATAAAAGGAGTACAGCCTCTCCTCACTTAACGACGGAGATAGGGACCTAAGACCCCGTCAGTAAACAATTTCGTTGCTAATCGAGGAATCACCCCTTATTGACACTTCTAAAGTGTCACCACCCAAAATTAAAACATTCAGTTTTATGTTTGCTGGGAAATTCCTTTCAATCTGTGTATTATTAACGGTAATACAACATGAAATAAGTCAATGACTTACTTTCGAGATATTCCAGGAAACGTCTGCATAACGGATTATGTGGAAATTTTTTTTTTTTTTTAAATCACACTTTTTTCAGTCTTTGCATAGGGTAAGAGTGATCTTCTATAGTTACCCTTCAGGCGCGTAACGTTTTCTCGGTCACTTTTTTTTTAATCCTTCTCCGCCCTTCACCCTTCAATACCTCTATATAATGTCAGTTTTTATTATGCTTCTACGTTATTTATGTTATACAGGTACCATCCGACTTACGACCGAGCTTGGTTCCGACCAACCGGTCGTAAGTCAAAATGGACGTAAGTTGAACCTTACTAGTGAATATCAACATCACTGTTATTGAAATGATTTTATTTTATTGTTTTATTTTGGTATTTCATTCTTTACTTACTTTTTATGCTGTTAGTACTGTACAGTGGACCCTCGGTTAACGAAAGGTTCCGTTAACGTAAGCTTCGGAAAACGTAAGCTTTTTTCGTAATCGGTTAGCAAAAAATTCCTTGGTTACCGAAAGGTATTACACGTGTCCGCCTGCTCCGCGCAAGCGCAGGACGCCAGTGAAGCGTTGTTTACCATTGAGAGAACATTACCTAGAGTGCTCTTTCAAAGATTCACAATATATTTGGTGTCTTTTTTGGTGGTTTAGTGATTGTCACTGTGAAATAAGTCACCATGGGTCCAAAGAAGCTTCCTAGTGGCACCCCTGTGGTAAAGAGAGTGAGGAACACCATCGAACTGAAGAAGGAAATCATAGAAAAATATGAGAGTGGTGTACGTCTGAGTGATCTTGCCAGGATGTACAAGAAAACTCCATCTACTATCCTGGCACAGAGAAATGAGATCAAGGAAGCTAATGTTGCAAAAGGGGTTAATTTGTTAACGAAACAAAGATCGAAAACAGTGGATGAGGTTGAGAAGTTGTTGTTGGTGTGGATCATCTGGAACAGCAACAGACCACAGCTGAGGTTATTGCTTCACAGGAGGAGAGAGAGAGAGAGAGAGATAAGGAGGTGCCATCTTCAGAGATTAAGGAAATGTGTTCTATGTGGAGTAGGTTGCAGACATTTGTTGAAAGACACCACCCTGAGCAAGCTGAAATAAGCCTTCTGTGCAACCACTTCAGTGACAGAGCCATGTTGTACTTCAGAAAAGTGTTGAAGAGTCGCCAGAAACAGAGGACTGTGGACAGTTACTTCAAAAGGCAGGGGTCTAGTGACTCTCAAGCTGGTCTTAGTGGCATTAAAAGACCAAGAAGGGAAGTAACCCCAGAGAGGGACTTGTTACCTGAAGTCCTTTTGGAGGGGGATTCCCCTTCCAACCATTAACACCCTGCCCCTGTCAGCAACTCTACCTTCCAGATGCCTGCAACTCTTCAATAAAGGTAAGTAAATGTTATATATATATTTTTTTTTTTTTTTTTTTTTTTTTGAGTGATTATTTTTTTGTGGAACGAATTAATTGTATTTACATTATTTCTTATGGGAAATAAGGTTTCAGATTAAGTAATAGCTCCTGGAACGGATTAATTTCGTTAACCGAGGGTCCACTGTATTTTATACTGTAAGGTTTAAGAGAAACACTGTGTGCAGCACAAACAGTTGATTTTTTCCCAGAACATTTGCATAGAAAACATGGTTGTAAGTCGAGTGGTCGTATGTTGAGCAGGTCGTAAGTTGGATGGTAGGTGTACCTAATATTGTTCTGAAATATGATAGGTAGGTAATATTTATTGATAGTAATAGTATAATTCCTAGGTAGTAGGTTGGTAGACAGCAACCACCCAGGGAGGTACTACCGTCCTGCCAAGTGAGTGTAAAACGAAAGCCTGTAATTGTTTTACATGATGGTAGGATTGCTGGTGTCTTTTTTCTGTCTCATAAACATGAATGATTTCAGGTACATCTTGCTACTTCTACTTACACTTAGGTCACACTACACATTCATGTACAAGCATATATATATATACACACCCCTCTGGGTTTTCTTCTATTTTCTTACTAGTTCTTGTTCTTATTTCCTCTTATCTCCCTGGGGAAGTGGAACAGAATTCTTTCTCCGTAAGCCATGCGTGTTGTAAGAGGCGACTAAAATGCCAGGAGCAGGGGGCTAGTAACCCCTTCTCTTGTATATGTTACTAAATGTGAAAGGAGAAACTTTCGTTTTTCCTTTTGGGTCACCCTGCCTCGGTGGGAAATGGCAGACGTGTTAAAAGAAAGAAAGAAGAATAGTATAATTATACAATATTTTATATTGGGATGAAGTGTCATGAGTTACTGAGACACTGCTGCTTCTCCCTCTGTTGTAGCTCTGCCCACTTTGTAATGATGCCAAATGCTGAATTAAATACATATACATATTAGAAAAAAATTAAAAATGAAACTCCAACTTGATAACTATTTTAATTTGCATAACACATATATACAGTGGACCCTCGGTTTTCGTTGAAAATTCTTTCCAGAATGCTGTTTGAGTGTCGTTACCGAACAAATTTGTTCCCATAAGGACAAATGTAAATCAGATTAGTTGTTTCAGACCCCCAAAAAATACACTTACAAAAGCTCTTACAAAAATACTCTTACATAATTGTTCGAGTTTGGAGGTGAACGAAAACCGAGAGTCCACTGTACTACAGTACAGTGGACCCCCGAGTTTCGTAAACTCCGGAAATCGTACATTTATGTAAGTATAATATTGTAAGTGCTTGTGGAAAAGTATTTTTGGGGGTCTGAAATAGACTAACCTACGTGACATTTTTCCTTAAGGGAGTAAATTCGTTCGGTAATGGCACTTGAGCAGACTTCAGGAGTGAAGTTTTTACGAAACTCGGGGGTCCACTGTATATGTATTACAGAAAACAATAAAAAAGTAAAATACACATACAACGAGTTAAGCTTACAGCAAACTACATTTATATTCACCATCTAACATCGTTACGAAGTGGGAGGAGCTAAATGTGAGAGGGAGAGGCGAGCAGTAGCATTCAGTATCTGACGAGTCGTCATGGGTGTTGGATGTTATCTGTGGCGCTAATAAAATGTTGTGTAATTACGCTAATATTAGTAATAAAGGTTATCTATCTTTTTTTTTTTTCAACAAGTCGCCTGTCTCCCACCGAGGCAGGGTGACCCAAAAAGAAAGAAAATCCCCAAAAAGAAAATACTTTCATCATCATTCAACACTTTCACCACACTCATACATAATCACTGTCTTTGCAGAGGAGCTCAGATACGACAGCTGAGAAAAGTCCCTCCCAGCTGTCACTATCTCAGACCCCTCCTTTAAAGTGCAGGCATTGTACATCCCATTTCCAAGACTCAAGTCAAACTAAATCAATTAACTGGTTTCCCTGAATCCCTTCACAAAATGTTACCCTGCTCACACTCCAACAGCTCGTCAGGTCCCAAAAACCATTCGTCTCCATTCACTCCTATCTAACACGCTCACACATGCTTGCTGGAAGTCCAAGCCCTCGCCCACAAAACCTCCTTTACCCCTTCCCTCCAACCTTTTCTAGGACGACCCCTACCCCGCCTTCCTTCCCCTACAGATTTATACGCTCTCCAAGTCATTCTACTTTGATCCATTCTCTCTAAATGACCAAACCACCTCAACAACCCCTCTTCAGCCCTCTGACAAATACTTTTAGTAACTCCACACCTTCTCCTAATTTCCACATTCCGAATTTTCTGCATAATATTTACACCACACATTGCCCTTAGACAGGACATCTCCACTGCCTCCAGCCTCCTCCTCGCTGCAGCATTTGCAACCCATGCTTCACACCCATATAAGAGTGTTGGTACCACTATACTTTCGTACATTCCCTTCTTTGCCTCCAGGGATAACGTTTTTGTCTCCACAGATACCTCAACGCACCACTCACCTTTTTCCTTCATCAATTCTATGGTTAACCTCATCCTTCATAAACCCATCCGCTGACACGTCAACTCCCAAATATCTGAAAACATTCACTTCTTCCATAATCCTCTCTCCAATGTGATATCCAATTTTTCTTTATTTAAATCGTTTGATACCCTCATCACCTTACTCTTATCTATGTTCACTTTTAACTTTCTACCTTTACACACTCTCCCAAACTCGTCCACTAACCTTTGCAACTTTTCTTTAGAATCTCCCATAAGCACAGTATCATCAGCAAAAAGTAACTGTGTCAACTCCCATTTTGCATTTAATTCTCCATAATTTAATCCCACCCCTCTCCCCAACACCCTAGCATTTACTTTTTTTACAACCCCATCTATAAATATATTAAACAACCATGGTGACATTACACATCCCTGTCTAAGACCTACTTTTACTGGAAGTAATCTCCCTCTCTCCTACACACCCTAACCTGAGCCTCACTATCCTCATAAAAACTCTTACAGCCTTCAGTAACTTACTACCTATTCCATACACTTGCAACATTTGCCACATTGCTCCCCTATCCACTCTATCATATGCCTTTTCTAAATCCATAAATGCAATAAAAACTTCTCTACCTTTATCTAAATACTGTTCACATATATGCTTCACTGTAAACACTTGATCTACACATCCCCTACCCACTCTAAAGCCTCCTTGCTCATCTGCAATCCTACTCTCTGTCTTACCTCTAATTCTTTCAATAATAACCCTGCCATACACTTTACCTGGTATACTCAGAAAACTTATTCCCCTATAATTTTTACACTCTCTTTTATCCCCCTTCCCTTTATATAAAGGAACTATACATGCTCTCTGCCAATCCCTAGGTACCTTCCCCTTTTTCATACATTTATTAAACAAAAATACCAACCACTCCAGCACTATATCCCCCCCTGCTTTTAACATTTCTGTCATGATCCCATCAGTTCCAGCTGCTTTACCCCCTTTCATTCTACGTAATGCCTCACGCACCTCCCCCACACTCACATCCTGCTCTTCTTCAGTCCTAAACGATGTTGTTATTCCCTGGCCAGTACATGAAATTACCGCCTCCCTTTTTTCATCGTCATTTAAAAATTCCTCAAAATATTCCCGCCATCTACCCAATACCTCCAGCTCCCCATCTACTAACTCCCCTACTCTGTTTTTAACTGACAAATCCATTCATTCCCTAGGCTTTCTTACCTTGTTTATCTCACTCCAAAATTTTATCTTGTTTTCTTGTATTATAATTTATAATAGGTAGTAGGTTGGTAGTCAGCAACCACCCATGGAGGTACTACCATCCTGCCAAGTGAGTGTAAAACGAAAGCCTGTATTTGTTTTACATGATGGAAGGATTGCTGGTGTCTTTTTTCTGTCTCATAAACATGCAAGATTTCAGGTACGTCTTGCTACTTCTACTTACACTTAGGTCACACTTCGCAAACATGTACACGTTTATGTATACACACTCATCTGAGTTTTCTTTGATTTTATCTGAATAGTTCTTGTTCTTATTGCTTTTCCTTTCATATCCATGGGGAAGTGGAATAAGAATCTTTCCTCCGTAAGCCATGCGTGTTGTAAAAGTCAACTAAAATGCCGGGAACAATGGGCTAGTAACCCCTTTTCCTGTATAGCTTACTAAAAAGAAAAAGAAGAAAACCGTCAAAGTGGGATGTTTGAATGTGCGTGGATTTTGTGCGAATGATAAGAAAGAGATGATTGTAGATGTTATGAATGAAAAGAAGCTGGATGTCCTGGCTTTAAGTGAGACAAAGCTGAAGGGGGTAGGAGAGTTTCAGTGGGGAGAAATAAATGGGATTAGGTCAGGGGTTTCAAATAGAGTTAGAGCTAAAGGAGTGGCAATAATGTTGAATAATCAGTTATGGCAGGTAAAGAGGGAATATAAATGTATAAATTCAAGGATTATGTGGAGTAAAATAAAGGTTGGATGTGAAAAGTGGGTTATAGTAAGTGTTTATGCACCTGGAGAAGAGAGAAGTGTAGAGGAGAGAGAGAGATTTTGGGAAATGTTGAGTGAGTGTGTGGGTAGTTTTGAACCAAGTGAGAGAGTAATTGTGGTTGGGGATCTTAATGCTAAAGTGGGTAAAAATGTTGTGGAGGGAGTAGTAGGTAAATTTGGGGTGCCAGGGGTAAATGTAAATGGAGAACCATTAACTGAGCTATGTGTAGAAAGAGGTTTGGTAATATGTAATACATATTTTATGAAAAAGAGGATAAATAAATAAATATACAAGGTATGATATAGCACGTAAGGAAAGTAGTTTGTTGGATTATGTATTGGTGGATTAAAGGTTGATAGGCTTCAGGATGTACATGTTTATAGAGGGGCAACGGATATATCAGATCATTATTTGGTTGAAGCTCCAGTTAGAGTAAAAGGTAGATGGGACAAAAAGAAAATGGCAACAGCAAGTAAGAGAGAGGTAAAAGTGTATAAACTAAGGGAGGAGGAAGTTAGGGTGAGATATAAGCAACTATTGGCAGAAAGGTGGGCTAGTGCAAGTATGAGTAGTGGGGAAGGAGGGGGGGTTTGAAGAGAGTTGGAATAGTTTTAAAAATGCAGTATTAGAATGTGGGGCAGAAGTTTGTGGCTATAGGAGGGTGGGTGCAGAAGGAAAGAGGAGTGGTGGAATGAAGAAGTAAAGAGTGTGATAAAAGAGAAAAAGGTAGCTTATGAGAGGTTTTCACAAAACAGAAGTGTTAATAGAAGAGCAGAGTATATGGAGAGTAAAAGAAAGGTGAAGAGAGTGGTGAGAGAGTGCAAAAGAAGAGCGGATGAAAGAATGGGAGAGGCTCTGTCAAGAAATTTTGCTGAAAACAAGAAAAATTTTGGAGTGAGATAAACAAGGTAAGAAAGCCTAGGGAACAAATAGATTTGTAGACTCCGAAGTGCTCCTCTAACCCTTTTCCCCTCATCAATTCTATGATTCACCTCATCCTTCATAGACCCATCTGCTGACATGTCCACTCCTAAATATCTGAATACATTCACCTCCTCCATACTCTCTCTCAGTTAAAAACAGAGTAGGGGAGTTAGTAGATGGGGAGCTGGAGGTATTGGGTAGATGGCGGGAATATTTTGAGGAACTTTTAAATGTCGATGAAAAAAGGGAGGCGGTAATTTCATGTACTAGCCAGGGATGTACAACATTGTTTAGGAGTGAAGAAGAGCAGGATGTGAGTGTGGGGGAGGTGCATGAGGCCTTACGTAGAATGAAAGGGGGTAAAGCAGCTGGAACTCACGGGATCATGACAGAAATATTAAAAGCAGGGGGGATATAGTGCTGGAGTGGTTGGTATTTTTGTTTAATAAATGTATGAAAGAGGGGAAGTACCTAGGGATTGGCAGAGAGCATGTATAGTTCCTTTATATAAAGGGAAGGGGGATAAAAGAGTGTAAAAATTATAGGGGAATAAGTTTATTCCATGGGAAGTGGAACAGAATTCTTCCTCCGTAAGCCATGCGTGTCGTAAGAGGCAACTAAAATGCCGGGAGCAAGGGGCTAGTAACCCCTTCTCCTGTATATATTACTAAATGTAAAAGGAGAAACTTTCGTTTTTTCTTTTGGGCCACCCTGCTTCGGTGGGAAACGGCCGACGTGTTGAAAGAAGAAAGAAGTTTATTCCATGGGAAGTGGAACAGAATTCTTCCTCCGTAAGCCATGCGTGTCGTAAGAGGCGACTAAAATGCCGGGAGCAAGGGGCTAGTAACCCCTTCTCCTGTATATATTACTAAATGTAAAAGGAGAAACTTTCGTTTTTCCTTTTGTGCCACCCTGCCTCGGTGGGAAACGGCCGATGTGTTGAAAGAAAGAAAGAAGTTTATTGAGTATACAAGGTAAAGTGTATGGCAGGGTTATTATTGAAAAAATTAGAGGTAAGACAGATGAGCAAGGAGGCTTTAGAGTGGGTAGGGGATGTGTAGATCAAGTGTTTACAGTGAAGCATATATGAGAACAGTATTTAGATAAAGGTAGAAAAGTTTTCATTGCATTTATGGATTTAGAAAAGGCATATGATAGAGTGGATAGGGGAGCAATGTGGTAAATGTTGCAAGTGTATGGAATAGGTAGTAAGTTACTGAAGGCTGTAAAGAGTTTTTATGAGGATAGTGAAGCTCAGGTTAGGGTGTATAGGAGAGAGGGAGATTACTTCCCGGTAAAAGTAGGTTTTAGACAGGGATGTGTAATGTCACCATGGTTGTTTAATATATTTATAGATGGGGTTGTAAAAGAAGTAAATGCTAGGGTGTTGGGGAGAGGGGTGGGATTAAATTATGGGGAATTAAATGCAAAATGGGAGTTGACACAGTTACTTTTTGCTGATGATACGGTGCTAATGGGAGATTCCAAAGAAAAGTTGCAAAGGTTAGTGGACGAGTTTGGGAGTGTGTGTAAAGGTAGAAAGTTGAAAGTGAACATAGATAAGAGTAAGGTGATGAGGGTATCAAACGATTTAAATAAAGGAAAATTGGATATCACATTGGAGAGAGGGATTATGGAAGAAGTAAATGTTTTCAGATATTTGGGAGTTGACGTGTCAGCGGATGGGTTTATGAAGGATGAGGTTAACCATAGAATTGATGAAGGAAAAAAGGCGAGTGGTGCGTTGAAGGATGAGGTGAATCATAGAATTGATGAGGGGAAAAGGGTGAGTGGAGCACTTCGGAGTCTGTGGAGACAAAGAACCTTGTCCATGGAAGTAAAGAGGGAATGTATGAGAGTATAGTTATACCAACGCTCTTATATGGGTGTGAAGCATGGGTGATGAATGTTGCAACGAGGAGAAGGCTTGAGGCAGTGGAGATGTCATGTCTGAGGTCAATGTGTGGTGTGAATATAATGCAGAGAATTCGGAGTTTGGAAATTAGGAGGAGGTGCGGGATTACCAAAACGATTGTCAGAGAGCTGAGGAGGGTTGTTGAGGTGGTTTGGACATGTAGAGAGAATGGAACGAGACAGAGTGACTTCGAGAGTGTATAAATCTGTAGTGGAGGGAAGGCGGGGTAGGGTCGGCCTAGGAAAGGTTGGAGGGAGGGGGTAAAGGAAGTTTTGTGTGCGAGGGCTTGGACTTCCAGCAAGCATGTGTGAGCGTATTTGATAGGAGTGAATGGAGGCATATGGTTTTAATACTTGACGTGCTGTTGGAGTGTGAGCAAAGTAACATTTATGAAGGGATTCAGGAAACCGGCAGGCCGGACTTGAGTTCTGGAGATGGGAAGTACAGTGCCGGCACTCTGAAGGAGGGGTGTAAATGTTGCAGTTTTATAACTGTAGTGTAAAGCACCCTTCTGGCAAGACAGTGATGGAGTGAATGATGATGAAAGTTTTTCTTTTCGGGCCACCCTGCCTTGGTGGGAATCGCCGATGTGTTAAAAAAAAAAAAAATGGTGCGTTGAGGTATCTGTGGAGACAAAAACGTTATCCATGGAGGCAAAGAAGGGAATGTACGAAAGTATAGTGGTACCAACACTCTTATATGGGTGTGAAGCATGGGTTGCAAATGCTGCAGTGAGGAGGAGGCTGGAGGCAGTGGAGATGTCCTGTCTAAGGGCAATGTGTAGTGTAAATATTATGCAGAAAATTTGGAATGTGGAAATTAGGAGAAGGTGGGGAGTTACTAAAAGTATTTGTCAGAGGGCTGAAGAGGGTTGTTGAGGTGGTTTGGTCATTTAGAGAGAATGGATCAAAGTAGAATGACTTGGAGAGCGTATAAATCTGTAGGGAAGGAAGGCGGGGTAGGGGTCGTCCTAGAAAAGGTTGGAGGGAGGGGGTAAAGGAGGTTTTGTGGGCGAGGGGCTTGGACTTCCAGCAAGCAGGTGTGAGCGTGTTAGATAGGAGTGAATGGAGACGAATGGTTTTTGGGACATGACGATCTGTTGGAGTGTGAGCAGGGTAACATTTTGTGAATGGATTCAGGGAAACCAGTTAATTGATTTAGTTGGACTTGAGTCCTGGAAATGGGAAGTACAATGCCTGCACTTTAAAGGAGGGGTCTGGGATAGTGACAGCTGGGAGGGACTATTCTCAGCTGTCATATCTGAGCGCCTCTACAAAGACAGTGATTATGTATGAGTGTGGTGAAAGTGTTGAATGATGATGAAAGTATTTTCTTTTTGGGGATTTTCTTTCTTTTCCCTGCCTCGGTGGGAGACGGCCGATTTGTTGAAAAAAAAAAAATAATAAGAATAATAAAAAATCGATCTGGAGTGCTTTAAATGGCATAAGTATTTTGTATAGGTTTGGTTGCTGACATTTAAAGCACTCCAGAGCGATTATTATTATTATTATTATTGTTATGTAGTATTATTATTATTATTATTACTATTACCATCCACATACATGTACCTTGTTCACTGAGTTTATTTATTTATTAAGCCAACATGAGAGACACAGAGAATGTAATAATAATAATAATAATTATTTTTTTATTTATTAACACATCGGCCGATTCCCACCAAGGCAGGGTGGCCCAAAAAAGTAAAACTTTCATCATTCACTCCATCACTGTCTTGCCAGAGGGGTGCTTTACACTAGTTATAAAACTGCAACATTAACACCCCTCCTTCAGAGTGCTGACACTGTACTTCCCATCTCACACTTCTCACACTCCAACAGCACGTCAAGTATTAAAAACCATTTGTCTCCATTCACTCCTATCAAATACGCTCACACATGCTTGCTGGAAGTCCAAGCCCATCGCACACAAAACCTCCTTTACCCCCTCCCTCCAACCTTTCCTAGGCCGACCCCTACCCCGCCTTCCCTCCACTACAGATTTATACACTCGAAGTCATTCTGTCTCGTTCCATTCTCTCTATATGTCCGAACCACCTCAACAACCCCTCCTCAGCTCTCTGGATAATAGTTTTGGTAATCCTGCACCTCCTCCTAATTTCCAAACTCCGAATTCTCTGCATTATATTCACACCACACATTGACCTCAGACATGACATCTCCACTGCCTCCAGCCTTCTCCTCGTTGCAACATTCATCACCCATGCTTCACACCCATATAAGAGTGTTGGTATAACTATACTCTCATACATTTCCCTCTTTACTTCCATGGACAAAGTTCTTTGTCTCCACAGACTCCGAAGTGCTCCACTCACCCTTTTCCCCTCATCAATTCTATGATTCACCCCATCCTTCATAGACCCATCTGCTGACATGTCCACTCCCAAATATCTGAATACATTCACCTCCTCCATACTCTCTCCTTTCAATCTGATATCCAATCTTTCGTCACCTAATCTTTTTGTTATCCTCATCACCTTACTCTTTCCTATATTCACTTTCAATTTTCTTCTTTTACATCCCCTACCAAATTCATCCACCAACCTCTGCAACTTCTCTTCAGAATCTCCCAAAAGTACAGTGTCATCAGCAAAAAGCAACTGTGACAACTCCCACTTTGTATTTGATTCTTTATCTTTAAACCCCACACCTCTTGTCAAGACCCTTGCATTCACTTCTCTTACATCCCCATCTATAAATATACTGAACAACAACGGTGACATCACACATCCTTGTCTAAGGCCCACTTTTACTTGGAAATAGTCCACCTCCCTCCTACACACTCTAACCTGAGCCTCACTATCCTCATAAAAACTCTTCACTGCTTTCAGTAACCTACCTCCTATTCCATAGACAGAAATTAAAAAAAATATTTTTTTCTGAAAAAAATTGAAACAGCTTGCTTCTGAAATTTTGGAATAGTTTTTTGTTTATGTGATCAAAAACTGCTAAATTTTACAAACAGCACAAGACATACATACAGGCAACTTTTTCAGGTCCCGAGCATTTTCACGACATGAGAGACACCCATCATCGTGTGTCCAAGATTTTGCTAGGTAGTTGCCGAGGGAGTTTAACTGGATCTTAGACTGTCCATTCCCATGAATGACCACTGGAGTAGACTGGTAGACAGTGTTAATAATCTTAACATCATGATCTTCAAACTTCAGTGACACATCACCTGAAAAACACAATAATTACTAAATACTGTACTACATACAGTGTAACATTTACGTACTGTACCGCAATACTGAACTAAACATACACTCTAATATTGTATGACGTCATAGTAGGTGGTGGTGGTAGTAGGTGGTGGTAATGGTGGTGGTGGTAGTAGTAGTGAAGAGGAGGAGGAGGAGGAGGAGGAGGAGGAGGAAGGAAGGAAGGAGGAGGAAGGAAGGAGGAAGGAAGGGAGGAAGGAAGGAAGGAGGAAGGAGGAGGAGGAAAGGAGGGAGGAGTAGGAAGGAAGGAGGAGTAGGAAGGAAGGAAGGAAGGAGGAGGAAGGAAGGAGGAGGAGGAAGTGGGAGCAGTAGGAGGAAGAGGGAGGAGTAGGAGGAGAGAGGGAGGGAAAGAAGGAGAGAGGGAGGGAAAGAAGGAGAGGGAAAGAAGGAAAGAGGGAAGGAAGGAAAGAGGGAAGGAGGGAAAGAGGGAAGGAAGGAAAGAGGGAAGGAGGGAAAGAGGGAAGGAAGGAAAGAGGGAAGGAGGAAAAGAGGGAAGGAAGGAAAGAGGGAAGGAAGGAAAGAGGGAAGGAAAGATGGAAGGAAAGAGGGAGGAAAGGAGGAGGGAGAGAAGGTGGGAGATAGGGAGGGAGGGTGGGAGATAGGAAGGGAGGGTAGGAGAGAGGGAGAGCAAGTAGACAGCAACTATGCAAGGATACACTACTGTCCTGCCAAGCAAGTGTGAAACAAATCAGCAATCATTTTTCAGGGAAATAAACTATTTTTTCCCTCTTCAAACATGTTTAATATTGCAGAGTTTTTGTTCCATCAACATAATGAGATAGAATTAATACACCATGTTTGATATATTATTACTTACCTAACTGTCCATTAAGATTTTGAAAAATATTTGCCTGGGTGTCCAGTTTAATTTTGAATTTTTCTCTTAAATTTTTGTCTAGGAATATCTGTGTGTAGTAAAGTTGGTCATCGTCCAAATTACTTATATGCTGTGATGATACAATCTTGTGCACCTCAGAAGCATAGCCAATAAAACCTTAAAAAAATGCAATTATTGGTTTTGATGTCAATAAGTGTGATTAATTCTCAAATAATATCTTCTCATTTTGCTTTATAACCGACTAGTTAACAGACCAAGTCGGACTGAAACATTGTCGTAAGTGTCCTTCTATGTGTATCTTATATGTGTATATAAACTTTACATTAGTTAATTATCTCAAGTCATATGCATTAACCGATAATTATAATTTATTTAAATGCTCATATAATTCATACCCCCAGAATTCAGATATTTATAGCCAAAAGAAACTCGAGGATACTGTGTAGCGAGATTCTTGTTGGGCCAACAGAAGTCTTCTGCACCAAATACAACTCGAGCATCAAGGTTGTCAAACTTTTCCAGAATGACACTTTTGCCAGCTGTGAAGATTACATCATAGCTGAAATATAAAAATGAAAGTAAATGGTAGAAATACACATTATCTAAATTACAAGAAAAAAAAGTAAAATATTAAGTAGAAATATTGAAATTATGTAATAATGACAAATAACCAATTACATTTTCACAACAACATACAGTAGGGCCCCAGTTTACAGCACTTCACTTCTCGGTGATTTGCAATTAAAGCAGTTTCAATTTTTTTTTTTTTTCAACAAGTCGGCCGTCTCCCACCAAGGCAGGGTGACCCAAAAAGAAAGAAAATCCCCTAAAAGAAAATACATTCATCATCATTCAACACTTTCACCACACTCATACATAATCACTGTCTTTGCAGAGGCGCTCAGATACAACAGCTGAGAATAGTCCCTCCCACCTGTCACTATCCCAGACCCCTCCTTTAACCCTTTGGGGGTCCAAGGACCCTCTCCGAAACTCGTTCTCAGGGTCCAAGAATTTAAAAAAAAAAAAAAAAACTTACGAAATGATAGAACTTTTTTCCGATCATAACGCCACAAAAATTATGAAATTTGATCAAAAACTAACGGAATTATGCTTTCGTGAAGTTAGCGGTATCGATGACACTTACGCATCGGCGATTTTGCCCACTTTGAGCCCTATTTTCGGCAAATTCCAATGTTTCAGTCTACTAAAATTATAGCTATTTCGCTAGAACTCCATTTCTTCTATCGATTGAGTACAAGAAACCGCCTATTTACCAATTTCAACTACCCAAAATAGTGGTCAGAAAATGGCAATTTGGCCAATTTCACACAAATTTCAAACGATGCCAATTTCAAAATAGGGTCAAGAATAAAGAAGGCAGACATTCCTGGCACTAAAATAACATCTAATCTGTTCATTAGTCACGTCTCCAGGCCCCTCTTACATTACTTTTGCTTTCCATTTTGAATTTTTATTCTCACAAAAACTAGAAGATTTACTATTATGTATACAACTGCATCATTGTAAAAATAGTATAAATAATATCAGTGCACTTGTGCAAGAATATTAGAATTGAAAGTTGATGTGTATTGAATGAATGGTGTGATTTGTTTACTCTTGAACATCGGCCAAAATCGAACATTTTCGCTAATTTGCGCTCAGTTTCAAGGTACAGTGGTACCTCGACTTACGATATTTTTTCATTCCAGAATGCTGTTCAAGTGCCATTACCAAACGAATTTATCTCCTTAAGAAATGTTGTAAAATAGACTAGTCCTTTTAGACCCCCAAAATTACACTTACAAAAGCATTTAAAAAAATAAACTTACATAAAAGGGTGAGTTTGGGGACCATCGTAAGTCGAGGTACCACTGTACTTGTCATCGTGAAACCAGTCAAAATTATCTCTATTTCTGTAATATATCATCTATTCTAAAAAATGAGACTAAGAAAACGAGAATACAAGCATAAATACCATACGAAAATAGACTGCAAAGTCGCTGTTTTAAACCAAAAACACGGTCAGTTTTTTTTTCCTCATTATGCACTGTGTGGTGCAGAAATTTTTTTATACTGCGCACACTGACCGCACAGACCCATTCTATCACATTTAGGCCTAACAGCCTGTTTCTGCTTGATTTGAGGGTGCTAGAATTTAGGCGTACTAGTACGACCATAACCCTTGGGCGTAAGCCGTACTAGTACGACCGAAACCCCAAAACGGTTGAAGTGCAAGCATTGTACTTCCCATTTCCAGGACTCAAGTCCAACTAAATCAATTTACTGGTTTCCCTGAATCCCTTCACAAAATGTTACCCTGCTCACACTCCAACAGCTCGTCAGGTGCCAAAAAACATTCGTCTCCGTTCACTCCTATCTAACACGCTAACACATGCTTGCTGGAAGTCCAAGCCCCTCGCCCACAAAACCTCCTTTACCCCCTCCCTCCAACCTTTTCTAGGATGACCCCTACCCCGCCTTCCTTCCCCTACAGATTTATACGCTCTCCAAGTCATTCTACTTTAATCCATTCTCTCTGAATGACCAAACCACCTCAACAACCCCTCTTCAGCCCTCTGACAAATACTTTTAGTAACTCCACACCTTCTCCTAATTTCCACATTCTGAATTTTCTGCATAATATTTACACCATACATTACCCTTAGACAGGACATCTCCACTGCCTCCAGCCGCCTCCTCGCTGCAGCATTTGCAACCCATGCTTCACACCCATATAAGAGTGTTGGTACCACTATACTTTCGTACATTCCCTTCTTTGCCTCCATGGATAACGTTTTTTTGTCTCCACAGATACCTCAACGCACCACTCGCCTTTTTTCCTTCGTCAATTCTATGGTTAACCTCATCCTTCATAAACCCATCCGCTGACACGTCAACTCCCAAATATCTGAAAACATTTACTTCTTCCATAATCCCTCTCTCCAATGTGATATCCAATTTTTCTTTATTTAAATCATTTGATACCCTCATCACCTTACTCTTATCTATGTTCACTTTCAACTTTCTACCTTTACACACCCTCCCAAACTCGTCGACTAACCTTTGCAACTTTTCTTTAGAATCTCCCATAAGCACAGTATCATCAGCAAAAAGTAACTGTGTCAACTCCCATTTTGCATTTAATTCCCCATAATTTAATCCCACCTCTCTCCCCAACACCCTAGCATTTACTTCTTTTACAACCCCATCTATAAATATATTAAACAACCATGGTGACATTACACATCCCTGTCTAAGACCTACTTTTACCAGGAAGTAATCTCCCTCTCACCTACACACCCTAACCTGAGCCTCACTATCCTCATAAAAACTCTTTACAGCCTTCAGTAACTTACTACCTATTCCATACACTTGCAACATTTGCCACATTGCTTCCCTATCCACTATCATATGCCTTTTCTAAATCCATAAATGCAATGAAAACTTCTCTACCTTTATCTAAATACTGTTCACATATATGCTTCACTATAAACACTTGATCTACACATCCCCTACCCACTCTAAAGCCTCCTTGCTCATCTGCAATCCTACTCTCTGTCTTACCTCTAATTCTTTCAATAATAACCCTGCCATACACTTTAACTGGTATACTCAGTAAACTTATTCCCCTATAATTCTTACAATTTCTTTTATCCCCCTTCCCTTTATATAAAGGAACTATACATGCTCTCTGCCAATCCCTAGGTACCTTCCCCTCTTTCATACATTTATTAAACAAAAAAATTCCAACCACTCCAGCACTATATCCCCCCCTGCTTTTAACATTTCTGTCATGATTCCGTCAATTCCAGCTGCTTTACCCCCTTTCATTCTACGTAATGCCTCACGCACCTCCCCACACTCACATCCTGCTCCTCTTCACTCCTAAACGATGTTGTACCTCCCTGGCCAGTACATGAAATTACCGCCTCCCTTTCTTCATCGACATTTAAAAGTTCCTCAAAATATTCCCGCCATCTACCCAATACATCCAGCTCCCCATCTACTAACTCCCCTACTGTTTTTAACTGACAAATCCATTCGTTCCCTAGGCTTTCTTACCTTGTTTATCTCACTTCAAAAAATTTTCTTGTTTTTAGCAAAATTTCTTGACAGAGCCTCTCCCATTCTTTCATCTGCTCTTCTTTTGCACTCTCTCACCACTCTCTTCACCTTTCTTTTACTTTCCATATATCTGCTCTTCTATTAACACTTCTGTTTTGTAAAAACCTCTAATAAGCTACCTTTTTCTCTTTTATCACACCCTTTACTTCTTCATTCCCACCACTCACTCCTCTTTCCTCCTGCACCCACCCACCTATAGCCACAAACTTCTGCCCCACATTCTAATACTGCATTTTTAAAACTATCCCAACTCTCTTCAACCCTCCCACTACTCATACTTGCACTAGCCCACCTTTCTGCCAATAGTTGCTTATATCTCACCCTAACTTCCTCCTCCCTTAGTTTACACACTTTTACCTCTCTCTTACTTGCTGTTGCCATTTTCTTTTTGTCCTATCTACCTTTTACTCTAACTGTCTGTAGCTACAACTAAATAATGATCCGATATATCTGTTGCCCCTCTGTAAACATGTACATCCTGAAACCTACCCATCAACCTTTTATCCACCAATACATAATCTAACAAACTACTTTCCTTACGTGCTATATCATACCTTGTATATTTATTTATCCTCTTTTTCATAAAATATGTACAGTGGACCCCCGAGTAACGAGCAAAATTCATTCCAGAAGCCTGCTCAAGTGTCATTACCGAACGAATTTACTCCCTTAAGAAATAATGTCAAGTAGGTTAGTCCATTTCAGACCCCCAAAAATACACTTACAAAAACACTTACAATATTATACTTACATAACTGTACGATTTCCGGGGTGCTCGTTACTCGGGGGTCCACTGTATTACTTATTACCAAACCTCTTTCTACACACAGCTCAATTAATGGTTCCCCATTTACATTTACCCCTGGCACCCCAAATTTACCTACTACTCCCTCCTTAACATTTTTACCCACTTTAGCATTAAGATCCCCAACCACAATTACTCTCTCACTTGGTTCAAAACTCCCCACACTCAAATTAAACCCAAATATTCATTTATATGGCAGTGATTTTCCTTCTCTCAGTTTGTTTACATAGTCCATGAACTCTGCATCTCTCTCAATTCTGTCTGGAAACTTTCCAAAGTTCCAAGTGTTTTAAAGTTATTATGAATATATGAACATTTTATAAGTACAGTGGTACCTTGACTTACGAGCAGCTCCCAACTCGAACAGTTATGTAAGTGTATTTCTGTAAGTGCTTTTTTAACCCTTTCAGGGTTATTGACGTACTAGTATGGCTTACGCCCTGGGGTTATTGACGTACTAGTACGCCTAAATTCTAACACCCTCAAATCAAGCAGAAACAAGCTGTTAGGCCTAGATGTGATAGAATGGGTCTGTGCGGTCAGTTGCGCAGTATAAAAAAATTCCTGCACCACACAGTGCATAATGAGGAAAAAAAAACTCTGACCGTGTTTTTGGTTTAAAACAGCGACTTTGCAGTCTATTTTCGTATGGTATTTATTGATGTATTCTCGTTTTCTTCTTCTCATTTGATAGAATGGAAGATATATTACAGAAATAGAGATGATTTTGATTGGTTTGACAATGACAAGTACCTTGAAATTGAGCTCAAAGTAGCGAGAATGTTCGATTTTTGACGATGTTCAAGAGTAAACAAATCACACCATGCATCTAATACACATCAACTGGCGAGTCTAATATTCATGCACAAGTGCTCTAATATTATTTATACCATTTTTACAATGATGCAGTTGTATACATAACAGTAAATCATCTAGTTTTTTGTGAGAATAAAAATTCAAAATGAAAAGCAAAAGTAATGTAAGAGGGGCCTGGAGACGTGACTAATGAACAGACAAGACGTTATTTTAGTGCCAGGAATGTCTGCCTTGTTTATTCTGGACCCTATTTTGAAATTAACTTCGTTTGAAATTTGTATGAAATTGGCCAAATTGCCATTTTCTGACCACTATTTTGGGTAGTTGTAATTGGTAAATAGGCGGTTTCTTGTACTCAATCGATAGAAGAAATGGAGTTCTAGCAAAATAGCTATAATTTTAGTTGACTGAATCATTGGAATTTGCCGAAAATAGGGCTCAAAGTGGGCAAAATCGCCGATGCGTAAGTGTCATGGCTACCGCTAACTTCGCGAAAGCATAATTCCATTAGTTTTCGATCAAATTTCATAATTTTTGTGGCGTTATGATCGGAAAAAAGATTCTCTATCATTTCAAAAGAATTTTTTTTTTTTAAATTCTTGGACCCTGAGAACGAGTTTCGGAGACCCCCCTTGGACCCTGAAAGGGTTAAGTGTAATTTTGGGGGTCTGAAACAGATTAATCTAATTTACATTATTCCTTATGGGAACAAATTCGTTTGGTATCGGCACTCAAACAGCCTTCTGAAAAGAATTACGCTCGTAACTCGAGGTACCACTGTATACAGTAAAGAATCCTTCATCCGAAATTCCAAAATTGGAAAGTTTTTAGTGTTGATATAATGCGCCACCTAGGTAGTAAGTTGGTAGGTACTACCGTCGTGCCAAGTGAGAGTGAAACGGAAACCTGTAATTGTTTCACATTATACAAGGATTGGTTTCAGGTATGTCTTGCTCCTTCTACTTACACTTAGGTCACACTAAACATGCATGTACAAGCATATTTATACAAACCCCTCTGGGTTTTCTTCCTAGTTCATGTTCTTGTTTATTTCTGCTTATCTCCATGGGGAAGTGGAACAGAATTCTTCCACCATAAGCCACAACCCACCTAAAACCAATATTAACTCAAAAAAAAGCCGCAGTAAGAATTATCACACAATCCAATCCCAGGCAACACCCCCCCTCCACTCTTCAAAGACTTAAATTTACTCACTGTTCAAAACATCCACACTTACTACTGCGCAACCTACATGTACAGAACCATAAATTCCAATATTAACCCTGAACTAAAATGCTTTCTTGATAGTTGTGACAGGACCCATAGGCACAATACCAGACACAAAAATCTCTATGACATTCCCGTGTCCGGCTAAATCTATACAAATGTTCAATGTACTTTAACCCTTTGATTGTTTCGGTCGTATATATACGTCTTACAAGCCAGTGTTTCGGATGTATATACAGTGGTCCCTCAGTTTTCGTGCATCTCCAAACTCGAACATTTATGGAAGTGTATTTTCGTAAGTGCTGTTGCAAGTGTATTTTTGGGGGTCTGAAATAGACTAACCTACGTGACATTATTTCTTAAGGAAGTAAATTCGTTCGGTAATGGCACTTGAGCAGCATTCTGGAACGAATTTTCGGTGAAAACCGAGGGACCACTGTATACTAAAAAATTCTAGCGGCTTCAAATCAAGCGAGAGAAAGCTGGTAGGCCCACATATGAGAGAATGGGTCTGTGTGCGCTGTATAAAAAAATCCTGTAGCACGCAGTGCATGAGAAAAAAAAAACTCTGACCGTGTTTTTGGATTAAAATGCCGACTTTGAGGTGTATTTTCGTATAGTATTTATGGTTGTATTCTCTTTTTCGTGGTCTCATTTGATAGGATGGAAAATATATTATAGAAATAGAGATGATTTTGATTAGTTTCATGATGAAAACGACCTTGAAATTGAGCTCAAAGAAGCAGAAATGTTCGATTTTTGCCAATGTTCAAGAGTAAACAAATCACGCCACGCGTCCAATACACATCAACTGGTGAGTCTAATATTCTTACACAAGTGCACTGATATTATTTATACCATTTTTACAATACTGCAGTAGTCTGCATAACAGTAAATCTTCTATTTTTTGTGTGAATAAAAAATCAAAATAGAAAGCAAGAGTAATATAAGAGGGGCCAAAAGACGTTACTAATGAACAGAGAAAATCTTATTTTAGTGCCAGGAATGTCTGCATTGTTTATTCTTAACCCTATTTTGAAATTGACATCTTTTTTATTTTGCATGAAAGTGGCCAAATTGCCAATTTCTGACCACTTTATTGGGTAGTTGAAATCGGTAAATTGGCGGTTTCTTGTACTCAATCGATAGAACAAATGGAGTTCTAAAGAAATAGCTATGAGTTTGGTCGACTGGAACAATGGAATTGGCCGAAAATAGGGCTCAAAGTCGCTGAAATTGCCGATGCGTATATATCGCCGAGATCACTAACATCGCGAGAGCGTAATTCTGTAAGTTTTCCATCAAATTTCATACTTTTGGTGTCATTACCATTGGGAAAAGATTCTCTATCATTTCATAAGAATTTTTTTTTTTTTTTTAATATTTTGCGACACCAAGAGACACCTCAGGATTTGGGGTTGCGACAGTCAAAGGGTTAAAGAGCCAAAAATCTGGAACTCCCTACCTGAAAACTCCAGAACTGCAGACTCAGCCACCATTTTCAACACCATCATCAAAAACATCTTATCTCACTAACACACCCAACCATCACTTAAATACAGTGGACCCCCCGGTGTTCGTGATTTATTCGTTCCAGAATGCTGTTCAAGTGCCGTTACCAAACGAATTTGTTCCCATAAGGAATAATGTAAATTAGACTAGTCCTTTTAGACCCCCAAAAATACACTTACAAAAGCACTTACAAAAATACACTTACATAATGTTCGAGTTTGAAGCATCATGAACACCGGGGGTCCACTGTACATGAAAATCACCGATTCACGCACACACACACTCATCCTCCTCATCTACACCAACACTGACCCAAAGGACAGTAAACACAAAATCCCAAATATAACTTATTGTCAAATATATCTCAAATATATCTCAAACTAGTCTTAAGTTTGCCTGATATACTCCGGATATACTCTCATTACTAATTTTACAATCTAAATATTCTGAACTACTTCACTATTGTAAATCTATTTAATCATTTGAAATTTGTATTCACCCCGGAAATCGTACAATTATGTAAGTATAATATTGTAAGTGCTTGTGGAAGTGTATTTATGGGGGTCTGAAAAAGACTAACCTACGTGACATTATTTCTTAAGGAAGTAAATTCATTCGATAATGGCACTTGAGCAGGCTTCTGGAATAAATTTTGCTCATTAGGCGGGGGTCCACTGTAGATTCAGAACTAGTATTAGTCTGCCCAAAATGCCTAGCATGCCCAGGCATGCTAATGACCATCTTTGTAATTATTGTCTTATAAATGTAAACCACACATTGTAATCTTTACAGAGAAATAAAAAAATCTGAATGCATGTCATGAGAGGCGACTAAAATGCCAGGAGCAAGGGGCTAGTAACCCTTTCTCCTGTATATATTACTAAATTTAAAAAAAGAAGCGTTCATTTTTCTTTTTGGGCCACCCTGCCTTGGTGGGATACGGCCGGTTTGTTGAAAAAAAAATGACGTGCCACAAATGTATCATTCAGTCTGTTGTCAGCAGCAATTAGTCACTGATTACTGTGTGTTTTGTGCTCTGTGGTGTGAAGATATTGATGAAAATGTTGAAAAGGCCTATGGGTATTAGTGAAAGAAAGAGGAAGCATTTATATTTGCCTATATCACAGAAAGTCAAGTTATTGGAAAAACTTGAGTCTGACTGAGGAGTTTGGCATTGGAACAACCACTATCTACGAAAATGTTCTTTGCATAGTTAACTTAAATGGTCAACTACTCATAATAAACAAAGATATATTTTCCTCTGTTCTTCTTACATCATCACTTAGTTTTTCAAATTGAGTGTACTGGATGGTTCTTCAGTTTTTTTGTTTGGCAGTATTTTTGTGTCTTTCAATGTCACTCAGTTTAGTTGCAACTAAACATTTGCAAGACACTATCACTCAGGCGAGTCACTTCATTCAGTACGTGAACTGGACCTGATTGGCCATGTTCTCTTTCTACTCACCGTCTTGATGAATGCAAGTGGGTGTGTCTACACCCAGGACTACATATTAATTTGTGATTGTTTTTTCATGCATTTTTTTGTATTTCATGCTTATGTTTTTAAGTTTACTGATTTTACTATTCAATACATACACAACCAAAACAAACCTACAGTGTGCAAATGGTTGCTTTCGTGTATGACAACAATATACATACAGGTATGGATAGTTATTTGAACCCCTTTTAACATACCCCACTTTTACTTTTACTTTTTATATCTGATAATGTTATAATAATAACACTATCTTTATTTTTACAAGTACATGTACAAGGTATACAGGCCTAGATGACATCAATGACACACTACTACGTATATAGAAAGCCCCTCGTTATGCAGAGCATTTCGGGAAAATTAGGTCAATTTGGTCCCAGGATGAGACCCACACCAGTCAACTTACACCCAGGTACCCATTTTACTGATGGGTGAACATAGACAACTGGTGTAAGGAAACATGCCCAATGTTTCTACTCTCGCTGGGAATCGAACCCGGACGTTCACTGTGAAGCGAGAGCTTTTGCCACCAGGCCACCTTAATATCAGGATCGTTTTGAGGCGAGTAAAAATATTACTGGGTGGTTTGATGGTAAACAGGCAAATTAACCTATCAAGGACCCCAATGGAAATAAGTCACTTTGACTTTACTATGTATGATAATTTATGTAACTGTACCTAAATAAACTTATGACACTATCTGTAGTCCATCCAACTCCATCGCCTGGTTTACCTTAGCCTACTGCTGCTAAGTGCCAATGAATTTTTAAGATTACAGTGCTACCTTGATATTCAAATTAATCCATTCCAGGAAACTGTTTGAATAGAGAGTTGTATGAATATTAAATCAAATTTTTCCCATGAGAAATAATGTAAATCGGATTAATCCATTCCAGACCCAAAAAAAATCTTCTTTTAACAAACTGGCTGGGTGGCACAAAAGGAAAAACGAAAGTTTCTCCTTTTAAATTTAGCAATATACAGGAGAAGGGGTTACTAGCCCCTTGCTCCCAGCATTTCAGTTGCCACTTACGACACACATGACTTATAGAGGAAGAATTTTGTTCCACTTCTTCATGGAGATAAGAGGAAATAAACAAGAACAAGAACTAGTAAAAAAATAGAAGAAACCCCAGAGGGGTGAGTGTATATATACTTGTACATGCATGTGTAGTGTGACCTAAGTGTAGGTAGAAGTAGCAAGACGTACCTGAAATACTATTACATGTTTACGAGACAGAAAAAAACACTAGCAATCCTACCATCATGTAAAACAATTACAGGCTTTCGTTTTACTCGGCAGTACGGTCGCACCTCCCTGGGTGGTTGCTATGAACCTACTAACTAGGACCCAAATAAATTACCAATTATAAAACATTTTAAGTTAAAATATTGCTTATTTAAACCTGTATAAAAATATTTGTATGCATATAATCATACATGAAAACTATAAGAACAATAAATACATGAAATAAATGAAAATTTAACGGCGAGGGTTCGGGTTCAATTCCCGGCGAGGGTAGAAACATTGGGTGTGTTTCTTTACACTGGTTGTCTATGTTCCCCATCAGTAAAATGAGTACCTGGGAGTTAGTCGACTGTTGTGGATTGCATCCTGAGACAAAAACTGACCTAATTTGCCAGAAATGCTCTGCATAACAAGCGGCTTTCTATGTCATTGATGTCAGCTAGGCCTGTATACCTTGTACATGTACTTGTAGAAATAAAGATATTACAGGTCGGCCATCACAAATCCGGCATCATTGGGACTCAAAGTGTGCCGGATTATTGAGTTTGCCAGATTACAGACTAGTTAGGTTAGAATACACTTAATAAAGTTAATCAACTTGACTTACACAAGAAAGTTCATTGAACATCGGCAAAAATCGAACATTTCCTCTACTTTGAGCTCAATTTCAAGGTACTTTTCGTCATGAAACCAATCAAAATTATATCTATTTCTGTAATATAGCTTCCATTCTATCAAATGAGACAAAAAAACGAGAATACAACCATAAAAACCATATGAAAATATACCGCTAATGGCTGGCTAATGGCTGAGAAGTGAACTCCGTTATTCATCGTCCGATTTCTTTAATTTTCGGTGTACATTACCTGGAATTTACCTGGAGAGAATTCCAGGGGTCAACGCCCCCGCGGCCCGGTCTGTGACCAGGAATCATGTTAGACCAGAGCCTGATCAACCAGGCTGTTACTGCTGGCCGCACGCAGTCCAACGTATGAACCTCAGCCTGGCTGGTCAGGTACCGACTTTAGGTGCCTGTCCAGTGCCTGCTTGAAGACATTCAGGGGTTTGTTGGTAATCCCCCTTATGTATGCTGGGAGGCAGTTGAACAATCTTGGGCCCCTGACACTTATTGTGTTGTCCCTCAACGTGCTAGTGGCACCCCTGCTTTTCATTGGGGGGATGTTACATCGACTGCTGAGTGTTTTGCTTTCGTAGGGAGTGATTTTCGTGTGCAAGTTTGGTACTAATCCCTCGAGAATTTTCCACGTGTACAGTATATAACAATGTATCTCTCCCGCCTGCTTTCTAGGGAGTACAGATTTAGAAACTTCAAGCATTCCCAGTAATTGAGGTGGTTTATCGCAGTTATGCGTGCCGTGAAGGTTCTCTGCACATTTTCAAGGTCAGCAATTTCACCTGCCTTGAAAGGTGCAGTTAGTGTGCAGCAATATTCCAGCCTAGATAGAACAAGCGATTTGTAAAGTGTCAACATGGGCTTTGCATCCCTGGTTTTGAAGGTTCTCATTATCCATCCTGTCATTTTTCTAGCAGATGCGATTGCTACGGTGTTATGGTCCTTGAAGGTGAGGTCCTCTGACATGATCACTCCCAGGTCTTTGACATTAGTTTTTCGCTCTATTGTGTGGTTGGAATTAGTTTTGTACTCCGATGAGATTTTAATTTCCTCACGTTTTCCGTATCTGAGTAATTGAAATTTCTCATCATTGAACTTCATATTGTTTTCTGCAGCCCATTTAAAGATTTGGTTTATGTCTGCTTGGAGTCTTGCAGTGTCTTCAACGGTGGACACTGTCATACAGATTCGGGTGTCATCTGCAAAGGAAGACACGGCACTGTGGCTTATATCCCTGTCTATGTCCGATATGAGGATGAGGAACAGGATGGGAGCGAGTACTGTGCCTTGTGGAACAGAGCTTTTCACATTAGCTGCCTCAGACTTTACTCTGTTGACTACTACTCTTTGTGTTCTACTTGTTAGGAAATTATAGATCCATCTACCAACTTTTCCTGTTATTCCTTTATCACGCATTTTGTGTGCTATCACACCATGGTCACACTTGTCAAAGGCTTTTGCAAAGTCTGTGTATATAACATCTACATTCTGTTTGTCCTCTAGAGCATCCAGGACCTTGTCATAGTGGTCCAGTAGTTGGGACAGACAGGAGCGACCTGCTCTAAACCCATGCTGCCCTGGGTTGTGTAATTGATGGTTATCTA
>WNWK01002234.1:146565-219974 GCA_009830355.1 Cherax destructor
AAGTCATGGGGATTGGGAACAAAATTGTCACCTTGCTGCCAATCCCAGATGCGGTCTGCTGGTGGGTGGGTACTGGATATTGACAGGTGGTTGTGGTTGTGGAAATGTGGGGGTGGTTGAGGGTGGTTGTGGCTGTGCTGAGTTAGCAGCGTGGCCCGCTCGTGGTGCCACATGACTCATGCCACCGCCAACACCACCACCACTACCTGCTGCCCCACGCACATTACGCATCTCCATTGTAACAATATCATCATCTTCACTATCAATTCGTGGTGTAGGGTCAAGAGATGTACTCCGAGATTTACTCCTTTTCCTTGGAATAGCATATGGCACACTACCAGAACACATGTAGCGTTGTACATACTGCCACTTCACTGGAGAATACTCTCCCTCACTGTCGCCACTAGAACTGTTTTCAATAACTCTGAAATCACTGTCATCATCACTTACACTGCTCACATCAGACCTCTACACGTTGAAATAGTTTCCTCTTTCGTCCTGGTATCTACACGTTGAAATAGTTTCCTCTTTCGTCCTGGTACAGGTGAACGTGAATGAGACGGCCCAGCACCAGATGTGGACGGTTGTGGGTCATCTGGGTTTTCATCACTAATTATGTTATCCTGGGCACTGCTTTCGGTCACACCCTTTTGAAAACCATGGAATTCACTTTCACTGGCACTTCCATCGCTGTTAAAACTATCACTTGGGAAGAGAAGACCTCCAATTCGCGGGGGAGTGAGGTACTTCTTACCGCGAGGCATGGTGAACAAGGACTACAAACATGGCGCTCCCACAATGCACCACTGAGTCCCCGATTTTTTTCATACTGCGCACACCCACCACGCAGATCCATTCTCTCACATGTAGGCCTATCAGCTTTCTCCCGCTTCATTTGAAGCCGCTAGAATTTACGCGTTTAAATACATCCAAAACATTGGCTCGTAAGACGTATATATATACGACCGAAACAGTCAAAGGGTTAAACAGTGCTTTTGTGTAAAGTTTCTTAAAATTGGAAATTACCCGCTGGTCCATGAGCTGGATAAGAGGAGTGGTGTTAGGGGGCAAGAACTTCACTTTAATGAAGCTGTATTCATCTACAAAATTTTCCTCCAAGCCTGGAGGGTGAGCAGGAGAAGTGCCCATAAGTTTTTTCTGCAAGGTACTGCTTCACACATAGGACAAACACTTATGTACCCACTCAGTGAAGAAATGCCTTGTTACCCAAGCTTTACTATTAGCCCTTCACACTACACTGAGTTCACTTTTTACCACATTGTTTTCCTTAAACACCCTTGGATTTTCAGAGTGGTAGATTAGCAATGGTTTAACTTTGCAGTCCCCACTAGCATTACCATACAACAAGAGTGTTAACCGGTCTTTCATGGGCTTGTGTCCTGGTAATGATTTTTCTTCTTGTATGATGTAGCTTCACTTAGTCATTCTTTTCCAAAAGAGGCCAGTTTCATCACAATTAAAAACTTGTTGAGGAATAAATCCCTTAATGTCTACATAGGTTTTAAATTCCTTAACAAACTTTTCAGCCTCATCTCTGTTAGCACTGGTAGCCTCCCCATGCCTTACTACACAATGAATTCCACTCCTCTTTTTAAACCTGTCAAACCAACCCCTACTTGCCTTAAATTCATCACTTTCAGCACTGTTTCCCAGGGAGTCTCGCCTAAAATCACTATATAACTGATTTGCTTTTTCACAAATTGTTTCAGAAACACTCACCAGCCAATTGTTTTTCGTTAATCCACACTAACAAAAGTTATTTCATTTCTTCAATTATCTGTGACCTTTTCACAGCAAGAATTTTCACTCCTTTCGCCTCATCAGCCCCTTTTATTGCCTCTATTTTTCCCACTTCACAATGAGTTCTTTTTCATTTTAATTGCTGTTCTCACTGCTTTCCTTTTAGGCTTGTTTGGATCACTACTATTTTTGGGGCCATGATTGCTTATTTTCAATGAAAATATTTAAAAAACATCACATAACAATGAAATAGTACCAAAAAAGTTTCACGATTCACAGAGCTTGTACAAATGATGCTTAATAAACAAAAGCTGATGCTTTCTTTTCATCTGACTTCGTCCAGATGGACCATTTTGTTTAGTTCGAACATCAGGGCAACATCTGAACACCAATTCAAATTGTTCTCAAAAAAGTTTGGCGAATATTGAGTTGCATGAATACAGGGATGTATGAATATTGAGGTTCCACTGTACCTGTTTCTTACATACAAGCACCCACCTGTCAATCAACATAATACCTGTTTCTTACATACAAGCACCCACCTGTCAATCAACATAATACCTGTTTCTTACATACAAGCACCCACCTGTCAACATAATACCTGTTTGTTACATACAAGCACCCACTTGTCAGTCAACATAATACCTGTTACATACAAATACCCACCTGTCAGTGAACATAATGACTGTATTTGGTTCATCTTTATACTTTGCGAGCTCCTCTCTCAGCATGAGGACTTTCTGACCACCTCCAGCATAGTTCTTCACATCTCCTCCTTCCCAGGGCATACCTAAACCCAATACCTGCCAACAATACAACAATTAAACACAGATGTTTATTATCAATATACATATGTATAAACAAAAACTTTGAACTGTTCTTCAAAGAATAAATTTTTTATAACATTTACTAGTTACATTTCTACATCCTAGAGCTACCATAATTATAGACATCAGATGTATAATAAAAATTACTTTAGACAAATAATCAAAGAAACTTTAAAACAGGTTACACTATGCGAGAAAAACTGTTTATTTTTTTTTATTATTAACACATCAGCCGTTTCCCACCAAGGCAGGGTGGCTCAAAAAAGAAAAACTTTCATCATCATTCACTCCATCACTGTTTTGCCAGAGGCATGCTTACACTACAGTTTTAAAACTGCAACATTTACACCAGTATCTGAAATCAGAAATAACATTATAGCAATGGCAAACGGACTTCATCTTCAGTTGGAGAAATCCACTGGAGCAGGAATAAATTCCTTGCTAATTATAATAATGGAGGAAATTTGTCCGCCTACTGTACGGAGTTTTTTCCTAGAAATTAAATAGGTGAAATAATTACAAAACTGAGGATAAAATAAGATACAGTGGTTCACCTTGCTAATGAAATCTATTTTAAAAGAAATAGTGCCAATAAATAGTTTGTAATGCATAGGAGGCTGCCAAGTGCTATGTTTGACATTACAGTGGTCCCTCGGTTTTCGTGTATCTCTGTTTTCGTGTATTTCAGTTTTCGTGTAGTTTTTTCGTGGAAAATTGCCCTCTGTTTTCGTGTGTTCCCTCCGTTTTCGTGCTCGGTCGGGAACCTGTCCACCAGTGCCGCGCACATACAAAGGCCGTAGGCCACCACCCACGCACCTCCCACGCACATTGCCACGCAGTCTAGCATTGTTTACGCTTGAGTGAACATCACCCCAGGAGTTTATACAAAATATTTATTAACAATTCATTGTTTTTGGGCCTTGATTATTGTGTGTGACTACTAAATAAGCTACCATGGGCCCAAAGAAAGCTCCTAGTGCCACTTCTTTGGTAAAGAAAGTGAGGAACACCATAGAACTGAAGAAAGAAATAATAGAAAAATATGATAGTGGTGTATGTATTGCCGAGCTCGCCAGGATATACAAGAAAGCCCCAACAACCATCGGTTCCATTGTGTATAAGAGAAAAGCAATCACTGAAGCTAATGTTGCGAAAGGGGTGAATACAATAACCAAACAGAGATCACAAACAATAGAAAATATGGAGAAATTGTAGTTGCTGTGGATAAACCAAAAACTGCTAGCGGGTGATAGTATTGTGCAATCCATCATACATGAAAAAGCAAGGCAGTTGCATGCCGATCTTGTCAAGAAAATGCCTGGAACCAGTGATGTTGATGATGATGAATTTAAGGCCAGCAAAGGCTGGTTCGAAAAATTTAAGAGGCGAACTGGCATACACAGTGTTGTAAGGCATGGTGAGGGTGCCAGTTCAGATAAAGATGGGGCTGAAAAATTTGTGCTCGACTTTAAAAAATATGTAGAGGCTGAAAATTTCAAACCCCAACAAGTGTTTAATTGTGACGAAACAGGCCTCTTTTGGAAGAAAATGCCAAGGAGGACCTTTCATCATGCAGGAGGAAAAGGCAATGCGAGGACACAAGCCTATGAAAGACAGGCTAACTCTAATGTTGTGTGGTAACGCTAGTGGGGATTTCAAAGTGAAGCCTTTACTCGTGTATCACTTAAAATCCCAGAGTGTTCAGGGACTACAGTGTTGACAAGAGTAAATTGTGTGTGTTTTGGAAGTCTAATGCTAAGGCATGGGTCACTAGGGAAATTTTCCTGGAATGGTTTATTCAAGTGTTTGGCCCCAGTGTGAAGAAATATCTATTGGAGAATAAATTGCCACTTAAGTGCCTCCTGGTAATGGACAATGCTCCTGGTCATCCTCAAGACTTGGACGACCAAATGTCTAAGGATTTCAGATTTGTAAAAGTGAAGTTCTTGCCTCCTAACACCACTCCTCTCCTCCAGCCCATGGACCAGCAGGTCATTTCAAACTTCAAAAAACTGTACACCAAAGCAATGTTTCAAAGGTGTTTTGATGTGACCAATGACACTAAATTGACCCTAAAAGAGTTCTGGAAGGGTCACTTCGATATCTTCCATTGCATAGGTCTTATAGATAAAGCTTGGCAGGGAGTGACCTCCAGGACAATGAACTCTGCTTGGAGAAAGTTGTGGCCAGATTGTGTCCCAGATAGGGATTTTAAAGGGTTTGAAGCTAACCCTGAGGAGCCTATAGAAGTTGTGGAAAATATTGTGGAATTGGGGACTTCCATGGGGTTGGATGTGAATGGAGAGGATGTGGAAGAGTTGGTGGAGGACCACAATGAAGATCTAACCACTGAAGAGCTGCAACAACAACAAAACAGATCTGAGGAAATTGCTTCAGTGGAGGAACAGAGATGTAAGGTGCCTTCTTCAGAGATTAAGGAGATTTGTGCAATGTGGAGTAGGGTGCAATCATTTGTGGAGGAACATCACCCTGACAAAGATGTTGGAATCCGTCTCATCAACATGTTCAATGACAATCTGTTTTCCCATTTTAGGGACATTTTAAAGAGACGCCAGACACAGAGCTCTCTGGAGAGATATTTAGTGCCACAGGTGTGCAGTGACTCTCAAGCTGGTCCTAGTGGGATTAAAAGACAAAGAAGGGAAGTGACCCCAGATGAGGACTTGGTACCTAGAGTCCTTATGGAGGGGGATTCCCCTTCCAAAAATTAGGGACTCTACCCTCTCCCCTCCTATCTCTCTTCCATCCAGCAACATCAGTCTTCAGTAAGGGTAAGTGCCACATTCATTTCATTCATTTGTGCATGTAAATCTATCTTTAAGGCCCCCCAAAAATTTTTTTCCAAACTTCTGGGTTTCTGGAACGGATTAATTGAATTTCCATTATTTCTTATGGGGAAAATGGTTTCAGTTTTCGTGTGTTTCAGTTTTAGTGCCTCCCTCTGGAACGGATTAAACACGAAAACCGAGGGACCACTGTAATGTTACTGCATGCCAGTTAACTAAAATTTACTTAGCAATTGTGTGAATGACAACCAAGAAACAAACACTAAATATTGCTAAGCCACACTATATAAAGTTTCAGAAAAAAACTAAAGCTATACCACTGATCATCAATAACACATGCATCTGAAGAAAAATAGAGGATAAAAATGTAACCCATACATCCAATATATCTAAGAAATTTTTGAAAACAGTGGACATTCTTTCTAATACATATACACTACTGTCCTATGTACCACAATCAATACTACTCACTCTACTCATGTTCACCTTTTTAAGTAATCATTATAAAAAACTACAACTCCCTCCCTAAACACTTATAGTGTGCTCCTTTTTGACAATGGCACAACTTAACAAAAAAAAATACTGTTTTTTAGCACATGTATGTCACTTAACCCTTTGACTGTTTTGGTCGTATATTTACGTCTTACGAGCCACTGTTTCGGCCGTATCTATATGCCTAATTTCTAGCGGCCTCAAATCAAGCAGGAGAAAGCTGGTAGGTCTACATGCGAGAGAATGGGTCTGTGTGGTCAGTGTGCGCAGTATAAAAAAATCGGGCAGCCAGTGGTGCATTGTGGGAACGCCATTTCAGTAGTCCTTGTTCAGCATGCCTAGCGGTAAGAATTATCTGACTCATTGGCGCATCTGGGACTGTTCTCTTCCTCAATGATAGCTCTAACACAGATGGAAGTGTCTCTGAAGATAAATTTCATGGTTTTGAGGAGTTTGTGACCGAAAGAAATGCCCAGGATACCAGAAGGAAGGAAGGAAGAAAGAAAGAAAGGAAGGAAGGAAAGAAGAGACGAGAGGAAGGAAGGAAGGAAAGAAGAGACGAGAGGAAGGAAGGAAGGAAAGAAGAGACGAGAGGAAGGAAGGAAGGAAAGAAGAGACGAGAGGAAGGAAGGAAGGAAAGAAGAGACGAGAGGAAGGAAGGAAGGAAAGAAGAGACGAGAGGAAGGAAGGAAGGAAAGAAGAGACGAGAGGAAGGAAGGAAGGAAAGAAGAGACGAGAGGAAGGAAGGAAGGAAAGAAGAGACGAGAGGAAGGAAGGAAGGAAAGAAGAGACGAGAAGAAGGAAGGAAGGAAAGAAGAGACGAGAGGAAGGAAGGAAGGAAGGAAGGAAGGAAGGAAGGAAGGAAAGAAGAGACGAGAGGAAGGAAGGAAGGAAAGAAGAGACGAGAGGAAGGAAGGAAAGAAGAGACGAGAGGAAGGAAGGAAAGAAGAGATGAGAGGAAGGAAGGAAGGAAAGAAAGAAGAGATGAGAGGAAGGAAGGAAAGAAGAAGGAAGGAGGAAAGGAAGAAGGAAGGAATTAAGAAAGAGAGAGAGAAAGGAAGGAAGGAACAAAAGAAGTAAGAAAGGAAGAAATAAAGGAAGGAATGAAGGAAGAAAGGAAGGCAGGAAGGAAGAGATGAGAGGAAGGAAGGAAGGAAATATGTAAGAAAGAAAGGCATAAAGAAAGGAAGGAATAAATGAAGAAAGGAAGCTAGGAAGGTAGGTATGAAGGAAAGGAAGGAGGTTGTGAAGAAGACATGGGGTCCCCTTTTGTGTTGACAGGTTGACAGGCAGAGTGGGGGTGGTGAGTAATGGTATAATATGTCATTTTGACAGCTGCCCTGACTCAGCAAATTTAGATGTCCACACCCACACACACACACACACACACACACTGTTATGTTATTTTCCCCTATTTATCATCAAGGTTCTACATGTACTAGCATAGGGTATTTACTTAAAAGGTCTTAGGGTAAAAGGAGGATATTTATAGGCTAAAAGATACTTACTCAGGTTTAGCTGCTGCATCTGAAAACTTATTGGTCCTTTCACATTCCTCTCAAAGGTTATTTAAACCAACATTATAAAAATAGAGCTATATTAAGAATTATATACATATAATGTACAGGTCTCCACTCCTAAACATATAATCAGCCTTTCCCAAAGCACATGGCTCAGCTGCCCCCTTCAACTCTCTTTTTCTCAACATTTCTTAAAGTCCTGCACAATTTCCTCTGCCAAGTCTGGAGGATGACAAGGAGCATTGTCCATTATCAGGAGGCACTTAAGTGGCAAATTATTTTCCTCTAGATATTTCTTCACACTGGGGCCAAACACTTCATGGAACCAATCCAAGAAAATTTTCCTAGTGACCCATGCCTTACTGTTAGACTTCCACATCACACACAAATTAAACTTGGCGACACTGCATCTCTTAAACACTCTGGGATTTTCAGAGTGATACACCAATAAAGGCTTCACTTTAAAATCCCCACTAGCATTAGCACACAACATAAGAGTTAGCCTGTCTTTCATAGGCTGGTGTCCTAGCAGTGCCTTTTCCTCCTGTGTAATGAAGGTCCTGTGTCATTTTTTTCCAAAACAGGCCTGTTTCGTCACAATTGAACACTTGTTGGGGTTGGAATTGTTCAGCCTCTATGTACCCCTGGAATTCCTGCGCATATTTTTCAGCCGCACTTTTGTCACAACTGGCTGCCTCACCATGCCTTATTACACTGTGTATGCCACTACGCTTCTTAAATCTGTCAAACCAGCCTTTGCTGGCTTTAAATTCGTTCACTTCAGCACTCGTTGCAAGCATTTTCTTGACGAGATCATCATGTAATTGCCTTGCTTTTTCAGATATTATCGCCTGCGTAACACTATCTCCTGCTAATTGTTTTTCGTTGATCCACACCAACAACAAATTTTCCACATCTTGCAGCACTTGCGATCTCTGTTTTGTGATCATATTTGCACCTTTCACAACAACAGCTTCCTTGATTTTACTTCCCTTGGCCACAATGGTAGCAATGGTTAAATAGGCTTTTCCATACAGTCTGGCCAGCTCAGCGATATGCACTCCACTTTTATATTTTGCTATTATCTCCTTCAGTTCTACCATATTTCTCAGCCACTTTACCACAGGGCTCGCACTAGGAGCTTTCTTTGGACCCATGGTGGCTTATTTAGCAGCTGCAAGCACTAAAAAAAATGGAATGACAAAATGTATGGTATGAATGCGTGGGTGGTGGGGGTGGCGCTCACTCGCTGGTAAACAATGGCACACTGACTCTGGATGGCACATTGTGAAGTTCCAGGGCACGTGTACGCGTCCAAGACGAATAGCGTATTCCGAGCGGATCATCGTAAACTGAGCCAATATTTTTACGGAAAAATGTATCGCTAACCGAATTTAGGGTAATCCGACGCCATCGTAATCCGGAGGTCCACTGTATTTCAATAATGCAGTAGTCTGCATAACAGTAAATCTTCTATTTATTGTGAATAAAAATTCAAAATAGAATGCAAGAGTAATGCAAGAGGGGCCTGAAGACGTGACTGATGAACAGAGAAAATGTTATTTTAGTGCCATGAATGTCTGCATTGTTCATTCTGAACCCTATTTTGAAATTGACATCTTTTTTAATTTGTGTGAAACTGGCCAAATTGCCAATTTCTGATCACTTTACTTGGTAGTTGAAATCGGTAAATGGGCGGTTTCTTGTACGTACTCAATCGATAGAACAAATGGAGTTCTAAAGAAATAGCCGAGTTTGGTCGTCTGGAACAATGGAATTGGCCGAAAATAGAGCTCAAAGTGGGCGAAATCGCCGATGTGTAAATATCGCTGAGGTCGCTAACTTCGCGAGAGCATAATTCTATAAGTTTTCCATCAAATTTCGTACTTTTGGTGTCATTACTATCAGGAAAAGATCCTCTATCATTTCATATTTTTTTTTTTACTTTTTTTTTTTTTTCAAAAATTTTGCGACACAGACACTTTAGGATTGGGGGTCGCGACAGTCAAAGGGTTAAAACGAAAACCAAGGTTTTCCCTGTATTTTTTTTTTAAATCTGAAGGATTTGTGGTAATGTTAGTGAAGAAATTATCCTAGTCTCTTTCTCACTGGGTCACTTAGACTGTGGAGCACTAATTCATACAGTTCTTTCTGGATTTTGCTCATTTTTTTTGTTCAGATGTGCGTACAAGTCTCTATTACATAGAAAACCATTACTGGAAGAGGGTTTTGACTTGAATTTTTGAATATGTATATGAAAAAGTATGTACGTATATGTATAGGTCTCTTCTTAACCCTTTGACTGTCGCAACCCTCAATCCTGAGTGCTCTCCTGTTGTCGCAAAATTTAAAAAAAATAAATATATTATTTTTTCTTATGAAATGATAGAGAATCGTTTCCCGATGGTAAAGACATCAAAAGTTTGAAATTTGATTGAAAACTCATGGAATTACGCTCTCGCGAAGTTAGTGATCTCAGCAATATATACGCATCGGCAATTTCGCCGACTTTGAGCCCTATTTTCGATAAATTCCATTGTTCCAGTTGACAAACTCATAGATATTTCTTTAGAACTCTATTTGTTCTATCGATTGAGTACAAGAAACCACCAATTTATCGATTTCAACTACCCAATAAAGTGATCAGAAATTGGCAATTTGGCCAATTTCATGCAAAATAAAAAAGTTGTCAATTTCAAAATAAGGTCCAGAATAAACAATGCAGACATTCCTGGCACTAAAATAAGATGTTATCTGTTCATTAGTCACGTCTTTAGGCCCATCTTATATTACTTTTGTTTTCTATTTTGATTTTTTATTCACATAAAAAATAGAAGATTTACCGTTATGCAGACTATTGCATTATTGTAAAAATGGTATAAATAATATCAGTGCACTTGTGAAAGAATATTAGACTCACCAATGGATGTGTATTGGACACGTGGCGTGATTTGTTTACTCTTGAACATTTGCAAAAATCGAACATTTCTCCTACTTTGAGCTCAATTTCAAGGTCGTTTTCATCATAAAACTAATCAAAATCATCTATATTTCTGTAGTATGTTGTCCATTCTATCAAATGAGACCATGAAAAAGAGAATACAACCATAAATACTATACGAAAATACACCTCAAAATCAGCGTTTTAATCCAAAAAAATGGTCGGAGTTTTTTTTCTCTCATTATGTACTGCGTGCTTCAGGATTTTTTTTATACTGCGCACACTGAACACACAGACCCATTCTCTCATATGTGGGCCTACCAGCTTTCTCCCGTTTGATTTGAAGCCGCTAGAATTTAGGCCTATTGATACATCCGAAACAGTGGCTCGTAAGACGTATATATACGACAGAAACAGTCAAAGGGTTAATATCCTAAATCATTTTGTGTTTTTTCTGTCTGGTATGTGTGCTTTAGTCGAGGCTCTGCATCAGTAATTTCTCGGTTTAAGTTTTATTTTCTCTTAATATTGTACTACTTGCATTTCTTTGAGCAGTTTAGTAACCTTTCTCCTTCTGAAAATTCTTCCTAGTTATTTTATGTTTTATCTCTTCTTAAGCTTTCTCAGCTAGATAGAGTAGACCGCTGGTTTTCGCAATTAATCTGTTCCAGAAGGTTATCCGAAATGGCCGAAAACCGAAGTAATATTTCCCATGAGAAATACAGTGGTCCCTCGGTTTTCGTGCATCTCCAAACTCGAACATTTATGTAAGTGTATTTTCGTAAGTGCTGTTGCAAGTGTATTTTTGGGGGTCTGAAATAGACTAACCTACGTGACATTATTTCTTAAGGAAGTAAATTCGTTCGGTAATGGCACTTGAGCAGCATTCTGGAACAAATTTTCGGCGAAAACTGAGGGACCACTGTACAGTGGACCCCCGGTGTTCGTCCTGCTCCAAACTCGCCCTTTTATGTAAGTGTATTTTCTTAAATGCTTTTGTAAGTGTATTTTTGGGGGTCTAAAAGGACTAGTGTACTTTACATTATTCCTTATGGGAATAAATTCATTTGGTAATGGCACTTGAACAGCATTCTGGAACGAAAAAATCATGAAAACCGGGGGTCCACTGTAATGTAAATCCAATTAATCCGTTCCAGACACCCAAAAATATTAACAAAAAATACATTTTATAGAGAATAACTATAGTTTTACATACAGAAAACAATGAGAAATAAATATAAATGATTAATTTTAATGATAAATGAACATTACAAACCTTTATTGAAGACTCTTGTTGGTGAGTAATATAATTTGTAGTCCCAGGCGAACTACATCCCAGGCGTATACCTACTGGCTACATACACTGCGGTCCACAGCCATAGTATTACCATCGACATACCCTGTTCACTGAGTTTAATTAATCGTTTCTAACAACTACCTTCAGATGCCATCATAAACAAAGGGAGAAGTAATGAATAATTCATGCCAAGAATTGTAAACAAAAGCCTTATGTATTAACCCTTTCAGGGTTATTGACGTACTAGTACGGCTTACGCCCTGGGATTAGTGACGTACTAGTACGCCTAAATTCTAGCGCCCTGAAATCAAGCAGAAACAGGCTGTTAGGCCTAGATGTGATAGAATGGGTCTATGCGGTCAGTGTGCACAGTATAAAAAAATTCCTGCACCACACAGTGCATAATGAGGAAAAAAAAACTGACCATGTTTTTGGTTTAAAACAGCGAATTTGCAGTCTATTTTCGTATGGTATTTATTGATGTATTCTCGTTTTCTTGGTCTCATTTGATAGATTGGAAGATATATTACAGAAATAGAGATGATTTTGATTGGTTTGACAATGACAAGTACCTTGAAATTGAGCTCAAAGTAGCGAAAATGTTCGATTTTTGACGATTTTCAAGAGTAAACAAATCACACCATGCGTCCAATACACATCACCTGGCGAGTCTAATATCCATGCACAAGTGCTCTGATATTATTTATACAATTTTTACAATGATGCAGTTGTATACATAACAGTAAACCTTCTATTTTTTTGTGAGAATAAAAATTCAAAATGAAAAGCAAAAGTAATGTAAGAGGGGCCTGGAAACGTGACTAATGAACAGAGAAGATGTTATTTTAGTGCCAGGAATGACTGCCTTGTTTATTCTGGACCCTATTTTGAAATTGGCATCGTTTGAAATTTGTGTGAAATTGGCCAAATTGCCAATTTCTGACCACTAATTGGGTAGTTGTAATTGGTAAATAGGCGGTTTCTTGTATAATTTTAGTAGACTGAAACATTGGAATTTGCCGAAAATAGGGCTCAAAGTGGGCGAAATCGCCGATGCGTAAATGTCATCCATACCGATAACTTCGCGAAAGCATAATTCAGTTAGTTTTCGATCAAATTTCATAATTTTTGTGGCGTTATGATCGGAAAAAGATTCTCTATCATTTCATAAGAATTTTTTTTTTTTTAAATTCTTGGACCCTGAGAACGAGTTTCGGAGAGGGGCCTTGGACCCTGAAAGGGTTAAGGGCGGTTACTGGGAGAACGCAGATTCATACACGTTTTCTCTGAAGCTGGACTACAGAAAACGTAATGTTTACCCTCCACCGACCCCGCCCCTCGATAGCATATAAACATTGCATGTTCATATGCTATGTAACGTGTTTCTTATATGATTTTGAAGAAAATATCAGTGAGCCCCCGGTTCTCGTGATTAACCCGTTCCAGAGGGCTTAATGAACACCGAATATAACAAACTCCGAATCTATTTTCCCCATAAAAAATAATGGAAATAAAATTAATCCGTTCCAGACACCCAAAAGTACATATTAAAATAAAATATTTTTTACAACATATAGACATTAAATTACACACAAAACAATGAGAAATCAAGAAATAATAGTACAATAACATGTCACTTACATTTATTGAAGAGTTGTTCGATGTGTGGAAGACGGGAGGAGGGAAGAGGATGGAAGTTTTTTCATTGTTTGGAAGGGAAATCCCCTTCTATAAAGACATCAGGTAACAAGTCCTTGTCTCCCTGCTACACTCCCTGCTACACTCCCTGCTACACTCCCTGCTACACTCCCTGCTACACTCCCTGCTACACTCCCTGCTACACTCCCTGCTACACTCCCTGCTACACTCCCTGCTACACTCCCTGCTACACTCCCTGCTACACTCCCTGCTACACTCCCTGCTACACTCCCTGCTACACTCCTGCTCCCTGCTACACTCCCTGCCACTCCCTACTACACTCCCTGCACTCCTCTCACTCTGCACACTCCCTGCACCTCCCTGCTACACTCCCTGCATCCCTGCTACACTCCCTGCATCCCTGCTACACTCCCTGCTCTCACCCTGCATCCTGCTACACTCCTGCATCCTCTACCCCCTCTCTTATCCCACAGGGCTGGCACTAGGAGCTTTCATGGGGCCCATGGTGGCTTATTTAGCAGTTGCAAGCACTAAAAACACTGGAATAATGACAAAATGTATGGTATGAATGCGTGGGTGCCAGTCACTCGCTGGTAAACAATAGCACACTGACGCTGAATGGAGTGCCCGGGCCCGCTCAGGCCATGCGTACGCGTCCGGGACAAATCATTAACTCCGAGCGGATTTGTTAACACAAAGCCAAAATTTTTGTGAAAAAACTTAACGAACACCGATTTTAACGAACTCCGACGCTAACACCGGGGGTTGACTGTAGATGGATTATTGAAAATGTCTATATTAACCTAAAATAAGACATTTAATGTGCCAAAGAGTGATTATTATTAAACATACATTGCATATAAACACTGCATGTTTATATGCTATGTAACGTGTTTCTTTTATAATTTTGAAGAAAATATCATAGATGGATTAATGAAAATGTCTATATTAACGTAAAATAAGACATTTAACCCTTTGGGAGTCGGTGTCGTACTAATACGTTTTACAAGCAGGGGTCAGTGCCGTACTAGTACGCATAAATTCTAGCGGCCTCAAATTAAGTGGGAAACGGCTGGTAGCCCTACATATGAAAGAATGGGTCTGTGTGGTCCGTGTGCGCAGTATAAAAAAAATCCTGCACCACACACTGCATAATGAGAAAAAAAAAAAACTACCGTTTTTTCGTTTAAAACAGCGACTTTGCAGTCTATTTTCTTATGGTATTTATTGATGTACAGTGGACCCTCGGTTAACGAATACCCCGGAAATCGTACAATTATGTAAGTATAATATTTTAAGTGCATGTGGAAGTGTATTTTTGGGGGTCTGAAATAGACTAACCTACGTGACATTATTTCTTAAAGGCGTAAATTCATTCGGTAATGGCACTTGAGCAGGCTTCTGGGATGAAGTTTTTTCGTTAACCGAGGGTCCACTGTATTCTCGTTTTCTTGGTCTCATTTGATAGAATGGAACATATATTACAGAAATAGAGATGATTTTGATTGGTTTGACAATGACAGGTACCTTGAAATTGAGCTCAAAGTAGCGAAAATGTTCGATTTTTGACGATGTTCAAGAGTAAACAAATCACACCATGCGTCCAATACACATCAACTGGCGAGTCTAATATTCATGCACAAGTGCTCTGATATTATTTATACCATTTTTACAATGATGCAGTTGTATACATAACAGTAAATCTTCTATTTTTTGTGAGAATAAAAATTCAAAATGAAAAGCAAAAGTAATGTAAGAGGGGCCTGGAGACGTGACTAATGAACAGAGATGATGTTATTTTAGTGCCAGGAATGTCTGCCTTCTTTATTCTGGACCCTATTTTGAAATTGGCATCGTTTGAAATTTGTGCGAAATTGGCCAAATTGCCATTTTCTGACCACTATTTTGGGTAGTTGAAATTGATAAATAGGCAGTTTCTTGTACTCAATCGATAGAAGAAATGTAGTTCTAGCGAAATAGCTATAATTTTAATAACTCAAATATTGGAATTTGCCGAAAATAGGGCTCAAAGTGGGCGAAATCGCCGATGCATAAACGTCATCGATACCACTAACTTCGCAAAAGCATAATTCCATTAGTTTTCGATCAAATTTTATAATTTTGGTGGCGTTATGATCGGAAAAAGATTCTCTATAAGAAATAAAAAAAAAAATTCCAAAAAATTTTCGACCCCAGGAACAGGTTTCCGAGAAGGCCTGTCGACCCCCAAAGGGTTAATGTGCCCAAGAGTGATTATTATTAAACATACATTGCATATAAACACTGCATCTTTATATGCAGTGTTTATATGCTATGTAAACATAGCATGTTTATATGCTATGTAACATGTTTCTTATATAATTTTGAAGAAAATATCATAGATGGATTAATGAAAATGTCTTTATTAACCTAAAATAAGACATTTAATGTGCCCAAGAGTGAGTCACGAACGTATGAGCGGCCTATGTGCACGCATCTGGTACCAACGATTTCTGAGCGGATGTATGAAACCCGGGGGGAAATTTCACCGAAAAGTGCTCAAAATCCGAATTGTACGATTTTCACACTGGCCGAAAACTGGGGGTCCACTGTATATGAAAGATTGTGTATGCCTCTGCATTCAGTTTTTCCATACATTATCTTGGGTTGAGTGCTCAGAATGTTGTTCAATGGAAGGTTTGTTAATTCATTGTTTATTTCATCCCAATAACTTCTTGGATTAATGAAACTATTTATTTAACTTCCCCTCCCTTAGGTTATTCAGCCGTGAATTTATGCTTGTCTACACTTCAACAAAGTTCTGATCAAAGTGTATTATACTAATTGTTATGTCTCTGTTTGGTTCCTCACTGTTTGTGGAGATCATATATAATGTAGTCTCACTTCTAGTTAGTTCTGTTACCTGGTGATTCAATGCAAACTTTTTGCCAAGCCTTAAGAGTGCCCAAGAGAACTTCCTGGTACAGTGGTACCTCGAGTTACGATGGTCCCCATAAATCGCCCTTTTATGTAAGTTTATTTTTTTAAATGCTTTTGTAAGTATATTTTTGGGGGTGTAAAAGGACTAGTCTATTTTACATTATTCCTTATGGGGATAAATTCGTTTGGTAATGGCACTTGAACAGCATTCTCAAATGAAAAAATATCGTAACTCGAGGTACCACTGTACTTTTTCTTGTATAATTCTGTTGTCTATCATATTCCATTTTACATTAGGGAGGATGAAATCTCTAAGTAAAATAATATTTGGTACAGGATTCTCCAAAATTTCTATGGAAATGTTAACATGTTTAATACAATAGAAACTTCTTGCATCTAATCTGGAATAAAGAACAAAAACCTCACCTTGACATTCAGACCATATACATTCAGGGAACGCATGAAGCGGTGATAACCATCAGTCTCATTGGTGGCTACTGTTATTACTACCAAATCTGAAACAGGTAAAGTTTAATGAAATGTATTAGGTCTTGCTCAAAGCAATATTAACCTGAGGAATAAGGACATTATTACAATACTCAAGACAATTATTTGGGAACATTTAACCTGCTGGGATTTTATCAATAAAATACAGTGAACTGAAACAACACACAATACTGTATAAAGTGCTGAGTCACCTGTTCATGCATTGCAGGGTAGATCAGTTTAATAAGATCACATCATATGCTAAAACTTTTGGCGTTCTGGCCCACTGTGTTGAACACAGCAAGGAAGGATGCAAATCACACTCCTCCAGCAGCAACAACCTTTATTAGGCATCCTTGCGAGTTGAGGTGTACCACACAAGTTTTTCCAAGACTGTTTCTGCTGCATACATATTTGTGTTCTCTCAATCTCTGGTCCAAGTTACTTCCAGTAGCTTGGACCAAAGATTGGACCACCACAAAGAATGATTTACACTCCCACTCTGGTTGCAGTTGCCCTGGTAAACCTCCTCCTGACTGCAGGTGGTGTACCCACTACATTATCAACACATCCACCAGCCAGCTATGCCATTCTGCCAGTGAGCAAGGTGGCCAGCAATGGCACTAAAGATCCCACTAATCATGAACAAAACATTGCCACCAGCTCATCATCCCCCTATTAAGGACCTGTTAAAAAAAGGGGCCTACCACTGCAGCTGAAGCCAGCATAGGAGTGAATGCTAGCCTGAGTGGCATGTGCAATAAGGTTATGTGGGTAAATAACTAGAAGTTTGAACCAGCGACTGAGGGAACAAACATGAATGCAGCAGAGAGACAACCTGGCTTATGCATGAATGATACACCATAATTCACAAGCACATTTAACAAAGTGGAAAGAAGACAGGTTGTTTATGCTGAAAAAAAAGCCTTTTGCTGAGTTCGAGGTATCCTCGACTGGAGCACTGGCACCTGACTTCTGTTCACTGAATATATTAGTGGTCTTTATGTTCACTATAATGGGTTGATACAATCTGTTAACAGGCAAAATGCTGTGTGTTACAATTATGTCTTCCACAGGTTGTCAGCACTGTTATTCCTGGTACCTGAACTACTATTAACCTGCAATGCTTATTGCCTCCAAGTAGCCTCATCACAAGCTGATTGCATTTAGTAAAAGGATAAAATATAAAGTTAAATAAATGATAAAATACTGAAAGTACCTTCAATTAACTTTGGCTAATCAAGCAATTTATTATAAAATAAAATATGAATACAGTACATTATCTGCATACTTTATCAACCATATACAGTATATTGAAATATCAAACTGTCTGTTGGATTATCCAAAATTAAATTACGTAATTTTGTATGAATATAACAATTATAAAAAGTACTCAATGCAACTACTGCATAAATGTAGTGTATGTAAAACACTATGTATGTAATTTACAGTAATACCTTGCATAGTACAGTTTTGAACAGGATGGGTTTTGATATAATACGGTGGTCTGGTGGCTAAAGCTCTCGCTTCACACGGCGAGGGTCTGGGTTCGATTCCCAGCCAGGGCAGAAACATTGGGCGTGTTTCTTTACACCTGTTGTCTATGTTCCCCATCAGTAAAATGGGTACCTGGGTGTTAGTCGACTGGTGTGAGTCGCATCCTAGGACACTGACCTAATCTGCCCGAAATGCTCAGCATAACAAGGGACTTTCTATATAGTAGTATGTCACTGATGTCAGCTAGGCCTGTATACCATGTACATGTACTTGTAGTAAATAAAGATATTATTATTATTATTATTATTAAATAAATTTAATATCAATTTTAATTAACTGCATTACGCACCGATACTGAACTGCTGCAATGCAAACATAAATATCACTCCAGACTCCAGGCAGTGAAGTTGTGTGGTCTTATACAGTACATACGTATACATGATTTTCTTTGTTGGATAGTTTTTTTTTTTTTTTTTTTATTAACACATTGGCCGATTCCCACCAAGGCAGGGTGGCCCGAAAAAGAAAAACTTTCATCATCATTCACTCCATCACTGTCTTGCCAGAGGGGTGCTTTACACTACAGTTTTAAAACTGCAACATTAACACCCCTCCTTCAGAGTGCAGACACTGTACTTCCTATCTCCAGGACTCAAGTCCGGCCTGCTGGTTTCCCTGAATCCCTTCATAAATGTTACTTTGCTCACACTCCAACAGCACGTCAAGTATTAAAAACCATTTGTCTTCATTCACTCCTATCAAATACGCTCACACATGCTTGCTGGAAGTCCAAGCCCATCGCACACAAAACCTCCTTTACCCCCTCTATCCAACCTTTCCTAGGCCGACCCCTACACCGCCTTCCCTCCACTACAGATTTATACACTCTCGAAGTCATTCTGTCTCATTCCATTCTCTCTACATGTCCGAACCACCTCAACAACCCCTCCTCAGCTCTCTGGATAATAGTTTTGGTAATCCCGCACCTCCTCCTAATTTCCAAACTCCGAATTCTCTGCATTATATTCACACCACACATTGACCTCAGACATGACATCTCCATTGCCTCCAGCCTTCTCCTCATTGCAGCATTCATCACCCATGCTTCACATCCATATAAGTGTTGGCATAACTATACTCTCATACATTCCCCTCTTTACTTCCATGGACAAAGTTCTGTCTCCACAGACTCCGAAGTGCTCCACTCACCCTTTTCCCCTCATCAATTCTATGATTCACCTCATCCTTCATAGACCCATCTGCTGACATGTCCACTCCCAAATATCTGAATACATTCACCTCCTCCATACTCTCTCCCTCCAATCTGATATCCAATCTTTCGTAACCTAATCTTTTTGTTATCCTCATCACCTTACTCTTTCCTATATTCACTTTCAATTTTCTTCTTTTACACACCCTACCAAATTCATCCACCAACCTCTGCAACTTCTCTTCAGAATCTCCCAAAAGCACAGTGTCATCAGCAAAAAGCAACTGTGACACCTCCCACTTTGTATTTGATTCTTTATCTTTTAACCCCACACCTCTTGCCAAGACCATCTATAAATGTATTGAACAACCACGGTGACATCACACATCCTTGTCTAAGGCCCACTTTTACTGGGAAATAGTCCCCCTCCCTCCTACACACTCTAACCTGAACCTCACTATCCTCATAAAAACTCTTCACTGCTTTCAGTAACCTACCTCCTATTCCATACACCTGCAACATCTGCCACATTGCCCCCCCTATCCACCCTATCAGGTGGATAGGGTGGATAGGGTCGAGGGTCCACTGTATATCTTACCCTAACTGCCTCCTCTTTTAGTTTATAAATCTTCACCTCTCTCTTACTTACTGCTTCTATTTTCCTTGTATCTCATCTACCTTTTACTCCCACTGTAGCTATAACTAAAAAATGATCTGATATATCTGTGGCCCCTCTATAAACATGTACATCCTGAAGTCTACTCAACAGTCTTTTATCTACCAATACGTAGTCCAACACACATGAACTTTTAAATCTCTGCACCAAATTCACCTTAAACCAGCAAATAGTAGAGCCTACAAGATTAGATAATAAGCTGGACCTCATCTTCACCAACAATGATGATCTGATACGAAATGTCATCATATCAAAAACAATATACTCAGATCACAACATAATAGAGGTCCAGACATGCATGCGGGGAGCCCAAGATCAACAAAATGTGATCAGCCGCGAGGGAGCCTTCTCCAAATTCAACTTCAATAACAAAAACATAAGATAGGACCAAGTAAACCAAGTCCTAAATGATATACAATGGGAAGATAGCCTAAGCATCATGGATCCTAACCTATGTCTAGAACAAATTAACTCTGTGGCACTTGAGGTTTGCTCAAGGCAAATTCCCTTAAGAAAAAGGAGGAAAAGATGCAAACTAGAAAGAGAGAGGTGCTCCCTATACAGTGGACCCTCGGTTAACGAATACCCCGGAAATCGTGCAATTATGTAAGTATAATTTTGTAAGTTCTTGTGGAAGTGTATTTTTGGGGATCTGAAATAGACTAACCTACGTGAAATTTTTCCTTAAGGGAGTAAATTCGTTCGGTAATGGCACTTGAGCAGACTTCAGGAGTGAAGTTTTTACGAAACTCGGGGTCCACTGTACAGGCGAAGGCAAAGAATAACGGAGCGGTTACAAGAGGCCAATATATCTGAAATACGAAGGAAGACACTAGTCAGAGAAATAGCAAACATCGAATTAAAACTAAAGGAATCTTACAGGAATCAAGAAACGCAGGAAGAACTAAAAGCCATAAACGAAATTGAAAGAAACCCAAAGTATTTCTTTTCTTATGCAAAGTCAAAGTCGAGAACACCAACCAGTATTGGGCCCCTACTTAAACGGGATGGGTCCTACACAGATGACAGCAAGGAAATGAGTGAGTTACTTAAGTCCCAGTATGACTCAGTTTTTAGTGAGCCGCTAACCAGACTGAAAATCAAAGACCTAAATGAATTTTTTATGAGAGTGCCACAGAACTTGACTGACGCATGCCTATCTGACATCACCCTGATGCCAAATGACTTCGAAAAGGCAATAAATGACATGCCCATCCACTCCACTCCAAGCCAAGACTCATGGAACTCCGTGTTCATCAAGAACTGCAAGAAGCCCCTATCACGTGCTTTTAACATCCTATGGAGAGGGAGCATGGACACTGGGGTCGTCCCGGAGTTACTAAAAACAACAGACATAGCCCCACTCCACAAAGGGGGCAGTAAAGCAATAGCAAAGAACTACAGACCAATAGCGCTAACGTCCCTTATCATAAAAATCTTTGAAAGGGTTCTAAGAAGCAAGATCGCCACTCATCTTGATACCCATCAATTACACAACCCAGGGCAGCACGGGTTTAGAGCAGGTCGCTCCTGTCTGTCCCAACTACTGGACCACTACGACCAGGTTCTAGATGCTCTAGAAGACAAACAGAATGCAGATGTTATATACACAGACTTTGCAAAAGCCTTTGACAAGTGTGACCATGGTGTAATAGCACACAAAATGCGTGATAAAGGAATAACAGGAAAAGTTGGTAGATGGATCTATAATTTCCTAACAAGTAGAACACAGAGTAGTAGTCAACAGAGTAAAGTCTGAGGCAGCTAATGTGAAAAGCTCTGTTCCACAAGGCACAGTACTCGCTCCCATCCTGTTCCTCATCCTCATATCAGACATAGACAGGGATATAAGCCACAGTGCCGTGTCTTCCTTTGCAGATGACACCCGAATCTGTATGACAGTGTCCACCGTTGAAGACACTGCAAGACTCCAAACAGACATAAACCAATTCTTTAAATGGGCTGCAGAAAACAATATGAAGTTCATTGATGAGAAATTTCAATTACTCAGATACAGAAAACGTGAGGAAATTAAAATCTCATCGGAGTACAAAACTAATTCCAACCACACAATAGAGCGAAAAACTAATGTCAAAGACCTGGGAGTGATCATGTCAGAGGATCTCACCTTGAAGGACCATAACACCGTAGCAATCGCATCTGCTAGAAAAATGACAGGATGGATAATGAGAACCTTCAAAACCAGGGATGCAAAGCCCATGTTGACACTTTACAAATCGCTTGTTCTATCTAGGCTGGAATATTGCTGCACACTAACTGCACCTTTCAAGGCAGGTGAAATTGCTGACCTTGAAAATGTGCAGAGAACCTTCACGGCACACACAACTGCGATAAACCACCTCAATTACTGGGAACGCTTGAAGTTTCTAAACCTGTACTCCCTAGAACGCAGGCGGGAGAGATACATTGTTATATACACATGGAAAATTCTCGAGGGATTAGTACCAAACTTGCACACGAAAATCACTCCCTACGAAAGCAAAAGACTCGGCGGGCGATGTAACATCCCCCCAATGAAAAGCAGGGGTGCCACTAATATGTTGAGGGACAACACAATAAGTGTCAGGGGCCCAAGATTGTTCAACTACCTCCCAGCATACATAAGGGGGATTACCAACAAACCCCTGGCTGTCTTCAAGCAGGCACTGGACAGGCACCTAAAGTCGGTACCTGACCAGCCAGGCTGTGGCTCGTACGTTGGACTGCGTGCGGCCAGCAGTAACAGCCTGGTTGATCAGGCTCTGGTCCAACATGAGGCCTGGTCACAGACCGGGCCGCGGGGGCGTTGACCCCTGGAATTCTCTCCAGGTAAACTGTCATTACGCCCTACATCATATCTTGTATACTTATTTATCCTCTTTCTTAAAATATGTATTACCTATAACTAAACCCCTTTCTATACAAAGTTCAATCAAAGGGCTCTCATTATCATTTACACCTGGCACCCCAAACTTACCTACTACACCCTCTCTACATGTTTCTCCTACTTTAGCATTTAGGTCCCCTACCACAATTACTCTCTCACTTGGTTCAAAAGTTCCTATACATTCGCTTAACATCTCCCAAAATCTCTCTCTCTCCTCTACACTCCTCTCTTCTCCAGGTGCATACACGCTTATTATGACCCACTTTTCGCATCCAACCCTTATTTTTATCCACATAATCCTTGAATTTACACATTTATATTATCTTTTCTCCTTCCATAACTGATCCTTCAACATTATTGCTACCCCTTCCTTAGCTCTAACTCTCTCAGATACTCCTGACTTAATCCCATTTATTTCTCCCCACTGAAACTCGCCTACCCCCTTCAGCTTTGTTTCGCTTAGGGCCAGGACATCCAACTTCTTTTCATTCATAACATCAGCAATCATCTCTTTCTTATCATCCGCACTACATCCACGCACATTCAAACATCCCAGTTTTATAAAGTTTTTCTTCTATTTTTTAGTAAATGTATACAGGAGAAGTGGTTACTAGCCCATTGCTCCCGGCATTTTAGTCGCCTCATACGACACATGGCTTACGGAGGAAAGATTTTTTTCCACTTCCCCATGGACAATAGAGAAAATAAAAAGAACAAATATGAGTTGAATGAGGAAATACAACGCCGAACATTCTAGTGAACATTAGATGAAAAACTAGAAATTACAAAACATGAAGATGGTACATGTATGGTAAAATAGAACGTGTCAAGAAAATTAACAAAGCATTGATACGTATGCATACAAAGAATAAAAGATAAAAAAAAAACCATAAGAATGGCTACAGCATCTTATATGTCAAAAGTGACTTTAAAATCATCACAACAAGGATATAAAGTCTCCATAGACAATTTACTGCATTGTTCCCATGATTTTGCAGGTTTTGATTCCCATATTGAAACTGAAAACATTGTGCAGCTTGGGAAAGATCATCTCAGATTAGAAGCTTTGGTTTGTGAAAATGTGCGTCAATGCACTGACTCATTCCAATGACCTTGATAATGCAACACTTGTGGAAATGGATCAGCAGCATTTATACAAAGAAACAGAAGAAAACTAAAGAAAAAATGATGTACCCATGAAAGAACTCACAATGGATAAACTATTAATGTTAATTGCGAAAGTTGAAGATGCCTGTGACTTCGTAATGAACGTGGACCCAAACAATGAACGAGGTATTAGAGCTAGGCAGGCATTACAAAATGATATTCGATGCGAGAGATATAAATGTTGGTAAAAAGAAAAAACTGTGCAAACAATGTTTTTCAACTATTTTTCAAAATAAAAATTATATTTTTCTTACCAAAATGTTAGGATTATTTTGCTGATTGTTTAAAGCCTAAAAAAAAAAAATTGTGATCAGTATTTACCGAGATATAGAGGCGTAAAGTTGGCAGAAAATGAGCCACGTATGGCAACAGCGGCGCATGCCGCTCACCGGTACACTAATATTTACTGCCATTCGAAGATTTCTTGTATTTTCCAATACTTTTTTTTCCAAGTAACTTATGTGGCCTGTGAGACTAAAGTAAGGTGCAGTGTACATATATACACTCGTATTCAACACAATAACTGCACAAACATTATTATCATTATATTGTTTACAAAACTTTTTTACACAAACCAACAATGCAAAAATTTTTTTTATTACTATTGTTCTATAATATATATACACATATATAATGACTGGACACTTTCCATCAACTTCCCTTAGCGCTTGAATCTATCTATGTGTGGGGGGGGGGGGAACATCTAAATTTGCTGAGTCAGGGTAAGGCAGCTGTCAAAATGACATATTATACCATTACTCACCACCCCCACTGCCTGTCAACCTGTCAACACAAAAGGGGTTGCATGTCTTCTTCCCCACAACCTCCTTCCTAGCTTCCTTTCTTCCTTCCTTCCTTTCTTATTTCCTTCCTTCCTCTCATCTCTTCCTTCCTTTTTTCTTCCTTCCTTTCTTACTTCTTTTGTTCCTTCCTTCCTCTCACCTCTTCTTTCCTTCCTCTCATCTCTTCTTTCCTTCCTCTCATCTCTTCCTTCCTTCCTCTCATCTCTTCCTTCCTTCCTCTCATCTCTTCCTTCCTTCCTCTCATCTCTTCCTTCCTTCCTCTCATCTCTTCCTTCCTTCCTCTCATCTCTTCCTTCCTTCCTTCCTTCATTCCTCTCATCTCTTTCCCTCTTCCCTTCCTCTCATCTCTTCCTTCCCTTCCTCTCATCTCTTCCTTCCTTCCTCTCATCTCTTCCTTCCTTCCTCTCATCTCTTCCTTCCTTCCTCTCATCTCTTCTTCCTTCCTTCCTTCCTTTCCCTTCCTTCCTCCATCTCTTCCTTCTCCCTTTCATCTCTTTCCTTCCTTCCTCTCATCTCTTCTTCCTTCCTCATCCTCTTCCTTCCTTCATCTCTTCTTTCCTTCCTTCCTTCCATTCTCTCTCTCTTCTTTCCTTCCTTTCTTTCCTTCCTCTCATCTCTTCTTTCCTTCCTTCCTCTCATCTCTTCTTTCCTTCCTTCCTTCCTCTCTCTTTCCTTCCTTCCTTCTTCTTTCCTTCCTTCCTTCTCTTTCCTTCTTTCCTTCCTCTCATCTCTTCTTTCCTTCCTTCCTTCCTCTCTTCTTCCTTCCTCTCTTCTCTTTCCTTCCTTCCTTCCTTCCTCCATCTCTTCTTTCCTTCCTTCCTTCCATTCCTCTCATCTCTTCTTTCCTTCCTTCCTTCCTTCCTCCATCTCTTCTTTCCTTCCTTCCTTCCTTCCTCTCATCTCTTCTTTCCTTCCTTCCTTCCCTTCCTCTCATCTCTTCTTTCCTTCCTTCCTTCCTTCCTCTCCTTCTCTTCTTTTCCTTCCTTCCTTCCTTCCTCTCATCTCTTCTTTCCTTCCTTCCTTCCTTCCTCTCATCTCTTCTTTCCTTCCTTCCTTCCTTCCTCTCATCTCTTCTTTCCTTCCTTCCTTCCTTCCTCTCATCTCTTCTTTCCTTCCTTCCTTCCTTCCTCTCATCTCTTCTCCTTCCTTCCTTCCTTCCTTCATCTCTTTCCTTCCTTTCTTCCTTCCTTCATCTCTTCTTCCTTCCTTCCATCTCTTCTTTCCTTCCTTCCTTCCTTCCTCTCATCTCTTCTTTCCTTCCTTCCTTCCTTCTCTCTCTTTCTTTCCTTCCTTCCATCCTTCCTTCTCTTCTTCTTTCCTTCTTCCTTCCTTCCTCTCATCTCTTCTTTCCTTCCTTCCTTCCTTCCTCTCATCTCTTCTTTCCTTCCTCTCATCTCTTCTTTCCTTCTTCTCATCTCTTCTTTCCTTCCTCTCATCTCTTCTTTCCTTCCTCTCATCTCTTCTTTCCTTCCTCTCATCTCTTCTTTCCTTCCTCTCATCTCTTCTTTCCTTCCTTCCTTCCTCTCATCTCTTCTTACCTTCCTTCCTTCCTCTCATCTCTTCTTTCCTTCCTTCCTTCCTCTCATCTCTTCTTTCCTTCCTTCCTTCCTCTCATCTCTTCTTTCCTTCCTTTCTTCCTCTCATCTCTCCTTCCTTCCTCTCATCTCTTCTTCCTTCCTTCCTTCCATCTCTTCTTTCCTTCCTTCCTTCCATCTCTTCTTTCCTTCCTTCCTTCCATCTCTTCTTTCCTTCCTTCCTTCTCTTCTTTCCTTCCTTCTCTTCTTTCCTTCCTTCCTTCTCTTCTTTCCTTCCTTCCTTCCATCTCTTCTTTCCGTCCTTCCTTCCATCTCTTCTTTCCTTCCTTCCTTCCATCTCTTCTTTCCTTCCTTCCTTCCATCTCTTCTTTCCTTCCTTCCTTCCATCTCTTCTTTCCTTCCTTCCTTCCATCTCTTCTTTCCTTCCTTCCTTCCATCTCTTCTTTCCTTCCTTCCTTCCATCTCTTCTTTCCTTCCTTCCTTCCATCTCTTCTTTCCTTCCTTCCTTCCATCTCTTCTTTCCTTCCTTCCTTCCATCTCTTCTTTCCTTCCTTCCTTCCATCTCTTCTTTCCTTCCTTCCTTCCATCTCTTCTTTCCTTCCTTCCTTCCATCTCTTCTTTCCTTCCTTCCTTCCATCTCTTCTTTCCTTCCTTCCTTCCATCTCTTCTTTCCTTCCTTCCTTCCATCTCTTCTTTCCTTCCTTCCTTCCATCTCTTCTTTCCTTCCTTCCTTCCATCTCTTCTTTCCTTCCTTCCTTCCATCTCTTCTTTCCTTCCTTCCTTCCATCTCTTCTTTCCTTCCTTCCTTCCATCTCTTCTTTCCTTCCTTCCTTCCATCTCTTCTTTCCTTCCTTCCTTCCATCTCTTCTTTCCTTCCTTCCTTCCATCTCTTCTTTCTTTCCTTCTGGTATCCTGGGCACTGCTTTCGGTCACAAATTCCTCAAAACCATGAAATTCATCTTCAGAGACACTTCCATCTGTGTTAGAGCTATCATTGGGGAAGAGAAGAGTCCCAGATTAGCCGGGGAGTCAGGTAAGGGAGTCAGATATTTCTTACCACTAGTCATGCTGAACATGGACTACTGAAATGGCTTTCCCACAATGCACCACTGGCTCCCCGATTTTTTTTATACTGCGCACACTGACCATTGAGACCCATTCTCTCACATGTGGGCCTACCAGCTTTCTCCCACTTGATTTGAGGCCGCTAGAATTTATGCATATTAATAAGGCAGAAACATTGGCTCCTAAGACGTATATATACGACCGAAACAGTCAAAGGGTTAATCGTATTGTTGGGATGCTAATATTACATTAAAGCACATTATAATACTGAAATACAGTGGACCCCGAGTTTCGGTCACCTCAAAACTCGAACAATTATGTAAGTGTATTATTGTAAGTGCTTTTGTAAGTGTATTTTTTGGGGTCTGAAATGGACTAACCTAATTTACATTATTCCTTAAGGGAGCAAATTTGTTCGGTAATGGCACTTGAGCAGCCTTCTGGAACGAATTATGACCGAAACTCGGGGGTCCACTGTACATGATCATTATGGTACTGCATAGTGCAGTATTTTTTTTTTGTCATGCATTAATCACACTATGCAAGGTATTGCTGTAACCTGAATAAATTTTTTATTGTATCTGGGACCTTGATGATTAAGATACATGTGCAACAGTTAGGTATCATTATTGTTGAAATGTTTCGCCTACACAGTAGGCTTCTTCAGTCAAATACAGAGGCAGAAGGTGTAGGAGTAAAATGATGATGATGTAATCAGTCCATCAACCTTGGAGAAATAGTAACTGAGATGGTCAGTGACCATTTCCAATGTTTCAACAATAAAGGTACCCAACTGTTGTACATGTCTTATCAACTTTTTTTTTTATTAATGCATCAGCCATTTCCCACCAAGGCAGGGTGACCCAAAAAAAGAAAAACTATCATTCACTCCATCACTGCCTTGCAGAGGGGTGCTTTACACTACAGTTATACAACTGCAACATTAACACCCCTCCTTCAGAGTGCAGACACTGTACTTTCCATCTCCAGGACTCAAGTCCGGCCTGCTGGTTTCTCTGAATCCCTCCATAAATGTTACCTTGCTCACTCTCAAAGACTGGTTGTTTACCTCCTGGCTTAACTATCATTACTGCTTTTTTAATTTCCTTAGGCTTTTTGTTAATCTGCTGCTTATCTTTAGTCACTTGAGACTGAGATACACACACACTGTTTTGAATTGTGTCTGGAAATACTGAACTATTAGTTACAGCAGCATCTTCTAGCTATTGCTGCTGTATTTAATCAGCTTGTTTATTTATCTATTTGATCAGCTTGTTTATTTATCCATTTGATCTGCTTGTTTATCCATTTGATTTGCTCGTTTGCTCAGATCAATAAAGGGTGTTTTATGTTTGTTTTTCAGTCTCTAGTGCTTTTTTCAATCTTTTCATTAAATTTATTTAGATATCAATGCCGATAACTTTTTAACCATTACTCTTGAATGTTGTTTGTACGTCCAGTTGGATTTCCCCTAACGTTATCCTACATAAAGTGTTGGTTAGCAACGGCTCTCCTTTCAATTTTACTAGTTAGCTAATCCGTATCTCATGATGTGACAATGTATAAATGCTGCCGATTCAGCATTTCTAGGTTCAATTTAACAGTTACACACATGAAACAATGCGAGATATGGAGAAAAAATTATAAAGGTGAATGTTTCCATGTATTCAAAGAAAGGAATACATGATAGTATACTTCTGTAAACTTTGATGCATAAAGACTGAAATAAGGACATGGAATGAGATCTGAATGTAAAAGTTTGGATGCCAAAATACTCAAAATATTATTTGCAAATGTAGAGGCAGCATTAACCCTTAAACTGTCCAAACGTAGATCTACGTTCACTAGCGTAGCGCTCCAAACGTAGATCTACGTTTTATTTTACATTTGAAAGCATGTAAAATAAAACATCGATCTATGTTCGGAGCGCTACGTGAGTGAACGAAGTTCTATGTTTGGACAGTTTAAGGGTTAAAAGACACTCGGATTTACTGTACTATCCTTTACAGTGGTTTAGAAAAACACGTAAGCAAATACTATGACATATTTATTAGAAAAAGTTTCCATACTCAAGCAGTCACATGGATCTCATCATCTACCATCTACCATGGATCTCAGGAGTCACATGATCTCATCATCTACCCGTCCTCATCCCAACATGGCATTCTTCAAGTCACCATGCGTCACTTACACCTCACTCTCCGCCTAAATATAATGTCTTTCAACCTCTGTATGTTAGAAGTGATTAAGGTCCCAGGACCGAAACATTTTCTAATAAATACTATGTCATAGTGTTTGCTTATGTGTCTTTCTAAACAAACTTGTCGGTATCTATTACCAAGAATTATACCATCCTTTACAATATTGCTGCATAATCCTGTACAGCCTGTATAATACAGGTATCCCCTCATTGTATGCAGATTTTCTTGAATGCAGTGATCCTATTTCTACCAGAAATTCATAACCACTGCACTTCTTGTTCATATGCCATCAGTCAAGCTTAACATCACTTAGTTTTTTAATATACAGTGGTCCTTCGACTAACGATAGTTCCATATGAAAAAATTGTGTAACGAGTGCTTGTTTCACTAAATATTTTTCTCAAGTAGCGAGCATTAACTTGTGTAACGAGCCGTACCAGACCTGTCCACCTGCCCTGCGCTTGCGCGGTGAGGCGGACAGGATGCCAGTCTAGCGTTGTTTACACTTGAGAGAACATTACTGCGTGCTATTTCAAACATTCACAATACTTTTTTTGTGTTTATTGGTGGTTCAGTGATTGTCACTGTGAAATAAGTCACCATGGATCCAAAGAAGCTTCCTAGTGGCACCCCTGTGGTAAAGAGAGTGAGGACCACCATCGAACTGAAGAAAGAGATTGTAGAAAAATATGAGAGTGGCGTACGTCTGAGTGAGCTTGCCAGGATGTACAAGAAAAACACTACTATCGCCACTATCCTGGCAAAGAGAAATGAGATCAAGGAAGCTAATGTTGCAAAAGGGGTTGATATGTTAACGAAAAATAGATCAAAAACAGTGGATGAGGTTGAGAAGTTGTTGGGGGTGTGGATCAATGAAAAACAGATAGCGGGTGATAGTATTTCCACGGCGATAATTTGTGAAAAGGCAAGGAAGTTGCACGCAGATCTTGTCAAGACAATGCCTGGAACCAGTGGTGAGGCGAGTGATTTTAAAGCCAGCAAAGGCTGGTTTGAGAGGTTTAAGAAACGTAGTGGCATACACAGTGTTGCGAGGCATGGTGAGGCAGCCAGCTCAGATAAACGTGCAGCTGAAAAGTTTGAGTGAATTCCAGGGGTTTGTAGACACTGAAAAAATTCAAACCCCAACAAGTGTTTAATTGTGATGAAACAGGCCTGTTTTGGAAGAAAATGCCCAACAGGACCTTCATTACTCAGGAGGAAAAGGCACTGCCAGGACACAAGCCTATGAAAGACAGGCTAACTCTTATGATTTGTGCCAATGCCAGTGGTGATTTTAAAATGGAGCCTTTACTGGTGTATCACTCAGAAAATCCCAGAGCCTTCAAGAAACACAATGTTAACAGGAATAATTTGTGTGTATTGGAAGGCTAACACTAATGCATGGGTCACCAAGGACTTTTTCGTGGAATTTTTGACTGGAGTGTTTGGCCCTAGTGTGAAGAAATACCTCCTGGAAAAGAAATTGCCACTCATGTGCCTCCAGGTACTGGACAATGCTCCTGCTCATCCTCACAACTTGGATGACTTTTTGTCTGATGAGTTCAGTTTCATCACAGTGAAGTTCTTGCCTCCTAACACCACTCCTCTCATCCAGCCCATGGACCAGCAGGTCATTGCAAACTTCAAGAAACTGTACACCAAAGCAATGTTTCAAAGGTGCTTTGACATAACCTCAGCCTCTGCATTGACCCTAAAAGAGTTCTGGAAAGATCACTTCAATATCGTGCATTGCATAGGACTTATAGGTAATGCTTGGGAGGGAGTGACTTCCAGGACTTTGAACTCTGCTTGGAGACCACTGTGGCCGGGTTGTGTTGAAAAGAGGAATTTTGAAGGATTTGAGGCTGACCCTGACGACCCTGTGCCTGTTGTGGACTATTGTGGCATTGGGGAACAGCCTGGGGTTGGAAGTGAGTGATGAGGATGTGGAAGAGTTGGTGGAGGAGCACAGGGTAGAGCTAACAACTGAAGAGCCGCAAGAGCTGGAACTGGAACAGCATCAGACCAGAGCTGAGGTTATTGCTTCACAGGAGGAGGAAGAGGGAGTGAAGGAGGTGCCTTCTTCACGGATAAAGGAAATTTGTTCCAAATGGATCGATGTGCAAAGTTTTGTTGAACAATTTCACCCTCAGCAAGCTGAAATGAGCCATCTGTGCAACCAGTTCAGAGACAGAGCCATGTTGCACTTCAGGAAAATGTTAAACAGGCGCCAGAAACAGAGGACTGTGGACAGTTATTTCTCGAGGCAGGGATCCAGTGACTCTCAAGCTAGTCCTAGTGGCATTAAAAGAAAAAGAAGGGAAGTAACCCCAGATAAGGACTTGTTACCTGAAGTCATTTTGGAGGGGGATTCCCCTTCCAAACACTAACACCCTCCCCCTGTCGTCCTCCCTATCTTCCAGATGCCTGCAACTCTCTTCAATAAAGGTAAGTAAATGTTATTTATTAATCTGTTTTTTATTATTTAGTATTAGTAGTAGTATTTATAGTGTTAATAATGTTGTTTTGTGTATGTAGAACTATAATTAAAATGTATTTTTTGTGAATATTTTTGGGTGGAACGGATTAATTGTATTTACATTATTTCTTATGGGAAATAAGGTTTCGAATTACGAATTTTTCGTGTTAAGAGCTAGCTCCTGGAACGGATTAATTTCGTTAGTCGAGGGGCCACTGTACCTCTCTAAATACAGTCAAACCTCGGTTTTTGTATGCCTTAGTTTTTGTACGATTCAGTTTTCGACTATTTTTTTCGTCAAAATTTTGTCCAAGTTTTCGTACATCCGCTCGGTTTTCGAACAGTTGAAAATGGTCCATACCAAACTAGTCCGCCTGCCCGCGTGACTCAGCCTCTTATTTCCCAGAATCTAGCGCCCACACAAAGCATGGCCAGGATGTGGAAGAGTTGGTGGATGACCACAGGGAAGAGCTAACCACTGAAGAGCTGCAAAACCTTCAACTGGAACAGCAACAGACTGCAGCTGAGGAAATTGCTTCAGAGGAGGAGGAAGAGAGAGGGAAGAATATGCCTTCTTCAGTGATTAAAGACATGTGTGCAAAGTGGAATGAGTTGCAAAGTTTTGTGGAGAATTATCACCCTAACAAAGCTGTTGCAAGCCATGTCTGCAACATGTTCAATGACAATGCCTTGTTCCATTTTAGGCAAATCTTAAAGAGACGCCAGAAACAGACCTCTCGGGACAGATTTTTTGTGCCACAGGGGTCCAGTGACTCAAGCTGGTCCTAGTGCCAGTAAAAGACAAAGAAGGGAAGTAACCCCGGATAGGGCCCTGATACCTGAATTCCATATGAGACAGGGATTCCCCTTCCAAACAAACTCTCCTCCTCCCTCTCCCTTTGTCACTGTAAGCTCAGTGAGAGTTCATAGGGTATAACTGTTTCTGCTCTCATGACCAACCGTTGCAACCGTTAGCCCAATGTCAAAGATCACCCATGTCAAAGGTCAATACTTTGAACGCTATGAGCCCTGCTCGGGGCAGTGCCAGTTACCATCGAGACACCGTGTAGGGATAGACCAGGCTTACGGCTCTGAGACTTCCACCCTGTCTAATATACCAAGTTACCATCCCAAACGCGTCTGTTCATTACCCAATCTGCGAAAGAACTTCCACGCAACACCTTCCTCGCCGTCTTCCATACGCCAACAAGTCTCTTCAATAAAGATAAAAGTGATATGTTCATTTATCCATTTCATTAGTCATTTATATTTATTTTTCGTTGTTTTCTGTATGTAAAACTATAGTTATTCTCTATAAAATGTATTTTTTTTTTAATATATTTGGGTGTCTAGAACGGATTAATTGGATTTACATTATTTCTTATAAGAAATATTGCTTCCGTTTTCGTACAATTCGGATTTTGTCAGACTTTTTTGAACGGATTAATCACGAAAACCGAGGTTCCACTGTAACACTAAACTGATTTATATGGACACTCATTAGAAAGACTTACAGCCTCTCCTCACTTAAAGACGGAGTTCCATTCCTGAGACCACATCGGTAAACGAATTCGTCGTTAAGAGAGGACCACACTATAATAATAATAATAATATTTCTATTTCATTGCAAGTTTACATCAAGATTTTGTAATTACAATTATGAACTGCAGTGCAAAGAGAGCCACTATCATGCCATGGCATTATGGGCAGACTAAATCTAATGGCTTATAGACTACTTAATACTAGAGAAATTTATTTAGTTTGTTATAGTTAAACATTAGTTTATATTTATAGCAGATAATAAGTTTACTCAAATTACAATCTGAGGATATTATATTATGACAAGGTGAAAGTATTTTGTAGGTTGGTTATATCAATAGTAAATATTGAAATTATATTATGGGAAAATAACACTGAGTGTTGTTGAAAGTAGTTTACAGTATGAGAATGCTTCAAGTTGGTGTGGGGAGCAGGTATTTATACTATAATGGTACAGTCAACCCTTGGTTTTCGTGTGTCTCAGTTTTTGGTGATTTTGGTTTTTAGGCACTTTTTTCGTGGAAATATTGTCTTAGTTTTTGTTGATGGTACAGAACCTGTCCAGTGCCCAGCGCACATACAAAGCCCGCAAGCCTGCCTCCCACGCACATTCTCAGGCAGTTTAGAATTGTTTCTGGTTTAGTGAATATTATCCTGTGAGTTAATACAAAACATTTCCTAACAATTCATTGTTTTTGGCCCTTGATTATTGTGTGACTGCTAAATATGCTACCATGGGCCCAGAGAAAGCTCCTAGTGTCAGTCCTTTCGTAAAGAAAGTGAGAAACACGATGGAATTTAAGAGTGTAGCAGGCATGCAGGGAGTGTAGCAGGCAGGGAGGGAGTGTAGCAGGCAGGGAGAGAGTGTAGCAGACATGCAGGGAGTGTAGGAAAGCAGGTAGTGTAGCAGGCATGCAGGGAGTGTAGCAGACAGTGTAGCAGGCATGTAGGGAGTGTAGCAGGTAGGGAGGGAATGTAGCAGGCAGGGAGTGTAGCAGGCAGGGAGAGTGTGTAGCAGGCAGGGAGTGTGTGTAGCAGGCAGGGAGTGTGTGTAGCAGGCAGGGAGTGTGTGTAGCAGGCAGGGAGTGTGTGTAGCAGGCAGGGAGGGAGTGTAGCAGGCAGGGAGGGAGTGTAGCAGGCAGGGAGGGAGTGTAGCAGGCAGGGAGGGAGTGTAGCAGGCAGGGAGGGAGTGTAGCAGGCAGGGAGGGAGTGTAGCAGACAGGTAGGGAGTGTAGCAGACAGGTAGGGAGTGTAGCAGACAGGTAGGGAGTGTAGCAGACAGGTAGGGAGTGTAGCAAGCATGCAGGAAGTGACCCCGGATATGGACTTGGTACCTGAAGTCCTTATGGAAAGGGATTCCCCTTCCAAACAATAGCCTCTCTTCCCTCTCCCTGTCTTCTATCCAGCAACATCAGTCTTCAATAAAGGTAAGTATCATGTTGAATGTTCATTCTTTTGTGCATGTAAATCTATCTTTAAGGCCCCCCCAAAAAAAAATTTAATACTTCTGGGTGTCTGGAACGGATTAATTGAATTTACACTATTTCTTATGAGTAAAATGGTTTTGATTTTCGTTGATTTTGGTTTTAGTCGATCCCTCTGGAACGGATTAAACACGAAAACCAAGGGATCACTGTAATGGGTTTGTGTCAACCATCTTTGATATTGTTTTAATGTCACCTTTGCACCATTTATAACATTTCTGGTATATTTTTAAAATGTTTATACAGTAGTGTACAGTATATTGTAATAAACAGAATAGAGGAAATCAGCTCTAATATACATTATTTAGGTATGCATACTGGTCAGAAAGCCTGTCGTAAGTCCGAGGCGTCAGTAAACGAATACGTCGCTAAGTGAGGAGAGGCTGTATTGTAAACAAAACATATCTGTGCATGAAACCTATGTTGTTTTTCAATTTTAGTGATACACCAAAAGAAAATGGACACCCAGCCAGGAAATGAAACTCTGGACATCAGATTAGAGGCAGGGAGTATAAAGGAAGTAAGTGTTCAGATATGCCTGGAATGCTCTTCATAACCAACTGCTTTCCATGTGTGTTATTAACCCTTTGACTGTCGCAACCCCTAATCCTGAGGTGTCTCCTGTTGTTGCAAAATTTTCGAAAAAAAAAAAAAAAAAATTATTTTTTCTTATGAAATGATAGAGAATCTTTTCCCGATGGTAATGACACCAAAAGTATGAAATTTGATGGAAAACTTACGGAATTACACTCTCGCGAAGTTAGTGATCTCAGGTATATAGTATACGCATCGGCAATTTAGAACATAAGAATGAAGGAACACTGCAGCAGGTCTACTGTCCCATGCGAGGCAAGTCCAAGTCTCCAACCAGCTTAAGCCAATACCTCGACCCAGCCAGGTCAGGTTACATTCACTTAAGGAAGGAGCACGGCATCTGACCTAGTGGCACAATCTAGTCAGGACCAACTCACACTCACCTGCACCCACTCATATATTTATCTAGCCGACCACCTGGATTTAACCCTCCCCAGGTAGTCAAGTCACTTAATCTTAAGGAATTAGTACGGCATCTGACCTAGTAGCACAAGCTAGTCAGGTCAAACTCACACCCACCCACACCCACTCATGTATTTATCTAACCTATTTTTAAAACTACACAACGTCCCAGCCCCTATGATGGTACTCAGGAGTTTGTTCCACTCATCCACAACTCTATTACCAAACCAGTGCTTTCCTATATCCTTCCTGAATCTGAACTTTTCCAACTTGAAACCATTGCTGAGAGTCCTGTCTTGGCTGGATATTTTCAGCACGCTATTTACATCCCCTTTATTTATTCCTGTTTTCCATTTATACACCTCAATCATATTCCCACTAATTCTACGCCTTTCTAAAGAGTGCAGATTCAAGGCCCTCAGTCTATCCTCATATCCTCAATTTCGCCGACTTTGAGCCCTATTTTCGGCCAATTCCATTGTTCCAGTCGACCAAACTCATAGCTATTTCTTTAGAACTCCATTTGTCCTATCGATTGAGTACAAGAAACCACCAATTTACCAATTTCAACTACCCAATAAAGTGGTCAGAAATTGGCAATTTGGCCAATTTCATGCAAAATAAAAAAGTTGTCAATTTCAAAATAGGGTCCAGAATAAACAATGCAGACATTCCTGGCACTAAAATAAGATGTTATCTGTTCATTAGTCACGTCTTTAGGCCCCTCTTATATTACTCTTGCTTTCTATTTTGATTTTTTATTCACACAAAAAAAATAGAAGATTTGCCGTTATGCAGACTATTGCATTATTGTAAAAGTGGTATAAATAATATCAGTGCACTTGTGAAAGAAAATTAGACTCGCCAGTTGATGTGTATTGGATGCGTGGCGTGATTTGAATACTCTTGAACATTGGCAAAAATCGTACATTTTCCCTACTTTGAGCTCAATTTCAAGGTAGTTTTCATCATGAAACAAATCAAAATCATCTCTATTTCTGTAGTATGTTTTCCATTCTATCAAATGAGACCACGAAAAAGAGAATACAACTATAAATACTATACGAAAATACACCTCAAAGTCGGTGTTTTAATCCAAAAACACGGTCGGATTTTTTTTTTCATATTATGCACTGCGTGCTGCAGAATTTTTTTGTACAGCGCACACTGACCACAGACCCATTCTCTCATATGTGGCCCTACCAGCTTTCTCCCGCTTGATTTGAAGCCGCTAGAATTTTTGAGTATACAGTATATACGTCCAAAACAGTGGCTCGTAAGACGTATATATACGACCAAAACAGTCAAAGGGTTAAATGTCATCCAACTTGAGCCTCACTATCCTCGTAAAAACTCTTCATTGCTTTCAATAACCTACCTCCTATTCCATACATTTGCAACATATGCCACATTGCCCCCTTATCCACCCTATCATACACCTTTTTCAAATCCATAAATGCCACAAAAACCTCTTTACCCTTATCTAAATACAGTGGACCCCCGAGTTTCGTAAACCCCGGAAATCGTACATTTATGTAAGTATAATATTGTAAGTGCTTGTGGAAAAGTATTTTTGGGGGTCTGAAATAGACTAACCTACGTGACATTTTTTCTTAAGGGGGTAAATTCGTTCGGTAATGGCACTTGAGCAGACTTCAGGAGTGAAGTTTTTACGAAACTCGGGGGTCCACTGTACTGTTCACCTATATGTTTCACTGTAAACACTTGATCTACACACCCCCTACCCTTCCTAAAGCCCCCTTGTTCATTTGCTATCCTGCTCTCCATCTTAATTGAATTTACATTATTTCTTATGGGGAAAATGGTTTCAGTTTTCGCCGATTTCCGTTTTTGCCAATCTCTCTGGCTGGAACGGATTAAATACAAAAATGGAGGGTCCACTGTACATTGATTTTTTTAAGAGATTTAGCTGGACACTGGGAATGTCAGAGATTTTTGTGCCTAGTAATATGTCTATGGGTCCTATTGCAGCTGTCAAGAAAGTGCTTCAGGACAGGATTTATACTGGAATTGAGTGTTCTGTAAATGTGGATTGCACAATAGTATGTGTGGATGTATTGTATAGTGAGTAGGTTTAGGTCTTTGAAGAGTTGGGCAGGGTGTTGTCTAGCAGGGGATTGTGTGATCATTCGCACTGCAGCTTTTTGTTGGGTTATTAATGGCTTTAGGTGATTTGCCATTGTGGAACCCCAGGCACAGACAGCATAGGTGAGGTAGGGGTAGATCTGAGAATACAGTGGACCCCCGAGTTTCGTAAAAACTTCACTCCTGAAGTCTGCTCAAGTGCCATTACCGAACGAATTTACTCCCTTAAGGAAAAACGTCACGTAGGTTAGTCTATTTCAGACCCCCAAAAATACTTTTCCACAAGCACTTACAATATTATACTTACATAAATGTATGATTTCCGGGGTTTACGAAACTCGGGGGTCCACTGTAGTATAGAGTAATGCTGTTTGTGGTACATAACTTATCTTTGAGAGGACACCTACTGTTTTGGATACTTTTTTTTTGTTATGTTTTGGATATGGCTGTTGAATTTCAAGTTAGTGTCAAGGTGCAGACCCAGAAATTTAATGTATGCATGTGGTTCAATGTTTTGTATCCAAATATTATGCTGTAGGTCTTTTATATGTTGAGTGATAGCTTTTTAATTATCTTACAAGTTATAATAAAATTAATTCATCATTTACTGTTATTTTGGACAATCAGGTCTAGGTTTTAGGTGAAAAATGTGGTAGAGTATCTATATATGCAAAGAACACTGGTCTGAGTTACTGGGAGGCATTTAGTAAATCATCAATAAACAACAGAAGGAATGGTCAAGGGCCCAAGATGCTGTGGTGTGGTACAAAAATGTTTATGGAATGGGGAATATTATCCATAGTGTTCTGGTCCAAGAGGAATGCTACAATTGACTGACTCAAATGTCTTTTGCAGGCCAATAAAGTCCTTGAGTCTATGCCTTACTATTAAGCAATACATATGGAAGATTATAGTATTAATATTTTCATTAGAGTACGTAGTGTACTGCTTGTGCAATGTTTTGGGTCAAAAACAAATTGATAAGAGTTTAATACAGTGCGTTGTGTTATGATTCATTCAGAAGTAGTTTACTATTTTCTCAAATATTCTGATAGCAATGGAAGGTTTAAATATTTGTCTAAAGTGGTTTGTGCCAATGGGATACAAACTTTTGTAGACTGGTATAATTGTTACAGGTAGTTGTTCTATTTGTAATTATGCCTGGTTTCTGTAGGGACATTATAATGAACCATATTTGGTCTAATGAGGAAACAAGCGTTTCAATTATTTTAGTGGGTTTGGTAACAGGTTATTAGAATGCATGGATATAAGTTATACTTAAAACTTTTTAACTTAAGAGCCATCTGGTTGATTGAAGTTAACATTAAAATTCATACTATCATTCAGTACTCGTGTAATATGTCATATTTTTCAAGGAAAAGACAAGCTCATAATGCAACTCAAAGGTCTCGGCATACAAATTCAAAACCCAATGGAAATGAAGCCTTTTTGGGTATCTTAGGAAAAGTGAGCACATCTCAATTTTGTATGTTTATCCATATTGCTTATGTAATATGTAATAGGAAATACCATATACGTACATATGAATTCAAATTACATGTACTAAATTGATACAAAACTGACCTATAGAAAAAAAGCATTTGTCAGCACACAGCAGTATAATTAGCAATCACATCAATGTGCAGTATGCAACTGCAGAACAATACTGGTATGTGATGTCTGTCTTAAAAAATTCAAACTAAAATTCAAAGTTTATTTCCCCATGATACATTAAACAGAAATGGGTGACACTTAACAATGCATGCAGAAAGCTCATGGTTATAAAGAGCATTTTGGGCAAGCTTAAGCCTAACTTAAAACTACAAGGGCAATAAATATTACATATAGGTATATAAGGGCATTAAATGTAAACAAGACTGAGTCAATGAATATATAATAAATGTATATACAAGTAGATTAAATACATCATTGTACATGATTATAATAAAAATTATTTATGGCTTATTATAGGTTTGCTTTTGCTTACTGTATTAAGAAATACTGTAATTAAACTACATTAATTCCACTCTCTCTCACCTGGTAACTTCACTAAATCCCTAACAAAATGTAAATGTAATCTAATTATATTGTATATAGTTTCATAAATCATTTACAAGTAATACAAATTATCATTGCTTGTAGGCCTTCCAAACATTTAGTCAATATTTTTGAAGGCATCAGTAGAACTGAGAAAAGAATTCCTTATAGGAATTGTAGGAAATCCTAGGTTAAGTCAATGTCTAATGAATATGTGATTGAAATAGGAATACAAAGAACTTATAATGTAATGCAACAACATGCTGATCTAAATAATCAATTTCTGACCTAAATAAATACAATCAATATTTTAAAAAATACAATTAATAATAAAAAAAAACAAAGATTAATGGTCTAAATCTATGACAATTAAGGAGTTATGAAGGAAGTGAATACCTAATAGGTTTCATTTAGGCCTGCAACATAGTTCAAAATTAATTTTAGGGTATAAACTGTCATTGACAGCCTTAAATATCGGTGATAACATAACTAGAGTCACGTCTTATAGTTGGGGGAAAAAGGATACGTGACTCAGGAGGGGTAAGGGAGGGGCATGAGACGTGGCACTACTGGTAAGTTCATCTAGCAGTGCCCATGCCAGGCAGTCCGGGGGACGGCCTGCCTGCCCACCCACACAATCATTATTAATGACACTAAGACGCACTGCCATTACCTAATCTTACAAGGAATACAAATATTAACACTGGCTTCATAAAAGCTGCTAGCTTACAGCTAAAATAAAACAATAAAAACATATTAAAAATGAATGTATATGCCCAAGTGGCACCTTGAGAGGTGGGAGCAAGCGCCCAGACGCTGAAAGGGTAAACAACACTCCCTTAACATCATCATTATCCATCCTTATTTAGATTAACATCTTAATATAACTCACTCACAGGCAACACACAACTTACCTCTGTCTTCTGAACAAAACGTCGAGTGGATCGACCAACAAAAAATGGAGAAAAGGGTTAAAGAGCGGATGAGAGACATAACGTCAGTGATGGTTGGCGGAGCAAGAGACGTGTGACCACCCTTAACACTGGCACCAGCAACACTAAACCCGCCCACACCACCACCCACTCAACACTACCCAAAGTTGTTGTACAATGAAACTTAATGTTTTTCACGGCCTTATAAGATATTTGGTTAATTTCTGAGGCATGTCGACTGTGCTTAATGAAACTGCAATTCACCCAGACACTTAACCTCAAATATTACTCTAATCCCTAAAATAAAGATAATAGTATTGAGTGTAGAAAGACATGTAGTCTGAGATTTTTTTTTTTTTTTTTTTTAGGTTTAAGGCCTACTGAATTTAAGGTGGATCATTAAGACCACATTACATTACACCTGTGCGAAAATAAACAGATACTATTTAAATAGGTATTAAACACCGGTGTATATAAAATTAAAATTGAAAATTAAAAAAAAGTCTTATAATCTATATACAAAGAAGTGCCAGTATATTTACATAATTTGATACAAATGTAGACACAGAAGAAAACCACTAATTATACAATGCATTTCGGTAAACTAATCACAAGGTTTATTACTTACTACTAAAATGTAGACCTTGGCACTTAGCTAACTGATGCTAACTTCTTATGCAACATGTGTCTCGTAGCTTTATTCCCAGCGCACCCAGCTCACACACTGAGGTCCGGGGTTCAATTCCCCGGTACGGCAGGAAACATTAGGATGTGTTTCCTCAAGGCACCTGCTGTCCATGTTAACCCATAAGTAAAATGGGTACGGGGCCCCGTGACCTGGCTGGCAAAGCTCTCGCTTCACACGCGGAGGGCCCGGGTTCGATTCCCGGCAGGGTGGAAACGTTTAAACGCGTTTCCTTATACCTGTTGTCCTGTTGACCTAGCATGCAAGTAGGTACCTGAGTATTAGTCAACTAGTGTGGATCGCATCCTGGGGGACAAAATTGAGGACCCCAATCAGGCACTGCGTTTCTTGGGTGGCTAACCATCCGAGGCTAAAAATCCGAATAAAATCTTATCTCATCTTACCTGGGTGTTAGTCGACTGTTGTGGGTCGCATCCTGGGACAGAATTGACCTAATTTGCCCGAAATGCTCTGCATAACCAGGGGCTTTCTATATAGTAGTATGTCATTGACGTCAGCTAGGCCTGTATACCTTGTACATGTACTTGCAGAAATATATTAAATATTAAACATATATCTGTTCTTGGGACAGCTACATGGAAAATGCATGAATACAATTTAAGTCTGTCCATATTAGTAAAATTTTATATACTGGTATAAACAATGTTTTAATAGTGTTGGAATCAAGATGTTGGGAACATTCCTAAGTAACCACGTCAGAACTCACCCACGCCACCAATACTTCCAAGAAAGTTAGTATACCCAGGATGCTGGGAGCATGGCAGTACTATATTCATGAGAGAATTAAACCCGTAGGGGTCATATAAGCAACAGCTGGCACTCTTAAAAGAGGGCCAGGGACCCGATGAATGTCCTACTGGTAGCACGGTTTTTGTGACTACCTGTATAAGACTTCAAGGATTATCGCCTCTGCGGCGCGGTCTGAAACAAGGTTTCTTGGTTGACTGCCTGGTCAGTCATGTTCTTCAAGGGGATACCTTGATGCTGGTGAAGGACTCTTGATCCAAGGAATTGAAGATACCCTTCCTTTCTCAGATCAATCTTGACCTTCCCGTTCTAGATACCATGACCAACGGATTCAGCGCTCTACAATGAATATTTTAATTTTCTATAATGGATGCATAAAATACCGTAGGCATAGTGGTGACAAATTACGAAGATTTAACATGGTATAGTTATTATGATATATTTCCATAACTGTCCTAGCTTTTGTTTAGCATCTTATTTCTGCACACAGTATGCTGTTTTTATACTCTACCAATAACTACAGGTTGATATATTTCGTTCATTGCAGAATTTAGGATAGCCAAGCCTTATCTGCCTTAATGGGATCAAAAGGAACGGTACAGAGTGCATAACAAAAAATTATAATGCATATATCTAGATATGATTCACCTGTATTTAAGGTTTGAAGCCAATCAAATGAAGCTTTCTCCAGTTTGACTAAAATTAAAACTTTCAAAACTGAAAATGAATACGAGGCTTTATTTGAGAAAAACACACCAGCGATAAAAACTTTAAGCCAACCATATGCATTATCGAGTTATCATACAGAATCCAGCAATTCTATGGGTTTTTTAACTATCTTAGTAAATTAGCAAATTTGCACATACATGCGATAATTATAAAAACAAATATAATAAATTTAATAAAATGCCTCAACCATTAACCGGGGCAGCTCCAGTTTTATATAGGAAGGACTTAGGGATGGCAGTCTCACTGGGAAAGGGCGGGGTTAGGGGAACTCGTCAGTGTAATTATAATTACAATTTATATATGGAGGCTTTGGGGCTTTGAACGGAATTTTAGGAAAACTTAAATTAAGCCCCGAAACTTACCCCCACCCCCTCGGTCATTAAAGACCGAAGCCGTTCAAGGCAGGCCTTCTTAATCTAATCACAGCAGAGGTGGGGACTTGCCATGACCAAGACACATGTGCAACACCTGGCAATCTTTATTAAGAAACGTTTCGCCACCACAGCAGGCTTTTTCGATCTAATACCGAGGCATGAAGACAGATTTTTTAATCTGAAGTGGTGAGATGCAGCATTTAAAAATATGCTATAATTCTGAGATGCAGTAGTTAGACATGTTATAATTCTGAGATGAAGCAGTTATACATGCTATAAATCCAAGATGAAGCAGTTGAGACATGCTATAATTAATGGGTACATTTAAAGAACCATTTGCATTTAGACTAATGGGTACATTTAAAGAACCATTTGCATTTAGACTAATGGGTACATTTAAAGAACCATTTGCATTTAGACAATTATTTCTATCCAGGCATCGAAATGGTTTTTATCGTGCAGGAAGGAGGGGGGAAGGGGGTTGACAGAATGACTGGCTGTAAATGGCGTCTGTTGAGAACTAAATATGACCTTTTCCTACTTTGCTCTTTTATAGTGGTAAGCTCTGAGCTCCAATTTCTATTGCTAGTGGTGCTATGCCTGTCCCTGTCCTCGGCAGCACGGCAATACTATGCTGGTTATCATCTGTTCATTCCCTTCATAGTATCACAGGCTGTAAACTTAGCAAGGTAAAGCCATTTAGGCTTCAACATTTTTTTTGCCACCAGCAACCTAGTGAGTATATTCCTACTCTTAAACAAATAAGTGAAAACCCAGTGATCTATATATAAAGGTGTACTTATAATATCTTTATTTCAACAAGTACATGTACAAGGTATACAGTCCTAGCTGACATCAATGTCATACTGCTATATTGAAAGCCGCTTGTTATGCACAGCATTTTGGGCATTTCTGAGCAAAGCTCACACCTCTGCAACACAATTCTCATCAAAGATTTAAGTTACACCATGAATTAAGGAAAGATCCTGGACTTCACCTTACGAAAGCAGACGAAGCAAATGCGATAGTAATTATGGACAAGGTAAATTATAGTGGAAAAATAAACATATTAGAAGACAGTGGAACTGACGTGCCCCTGAAGGCTGCTGTCCCCTCTCCCTACAATATTACACCGCAGACAGAAAGCCTTACCGTCCAAGAACCGTTATGCAGAAGCAGCCTCCTGGAGAAGTGCTTATTAGTTGTGGTAGGTGCGAGAGAGATGAGGTCAGTGAACGTGAAGGCTCCATCCTTCATCTTGGCTCACTGCTCCAACACTCTCCCCCGCCAAAACTATTTTAATATTTTGTATTAAATTAGAAATCCAGTCGTATGTCTGTATGATTGCTTAAATTTGTTTTATTAATTTTAGTATTTTTCAATGTAATTACGATAACCTTATGGCTCACAACCGAAGAAATTTGTTTTTTTTTCTTTTTATAAACATATACAAATACTTTACAAAATTACTTTTATCAGTATATACATTATTTATCATCCCAAATTGGCTGAACAATATATATATCCGAGTGGCAATAATTCATACAAAGGTATCAGTTATCTTAGCTTGTAAACATTTTGCAGTATTCTTGGCACCTCGTAGGTTCACTATTGATGCGATCTGGTCGAAGCTGGTTTGCTGGGGCATAAAGATTAAAAATGTTTATGGCGATTTTTCCATAAACATTTTTAATCTTTATGCCCCAGCAAACCAGCTTCGACCTGATGCTTTACCAGATCGCATCAATAGTGAACCTACCCTCATACTTGGAGACTTTAATGCCAGACATAAGAATATTGGTGGGTCTATAATAAACACCAATGGAACTAAACTAGTGAGATTTCTAAATGAGCATGATAATGTTCGTATTGTAGGCACTACTGAGCCCACTCACATATATGGAGGCATACTAGATCTGTGCCTTGGATTTAATACATCATATACGATGCATGACTGTCATAGCTGATGATCTTCTATCTGATCACTTCCCAAGACTCACAACTGTCAATCTTGATCATATCTCAAGCAACCAAGGAGCTAAATACAGAAGGAGGAAACTTATTCTCAACCCAGAACACAGAGAAAACTTTATTAACCACTTGGATCAATGGTATAAAGATTATGAGCCCACTGGCACACAAAAATTCAATGATGATCTAGTTACCGCTATTGAGACTGTACTCACAGATCAAGTGGGCAGGAAAAGACAACATAAACCTTCCACTAGAAATGACAATAAAAACCAATGTAAATATTATAATGACCCACAGCTACGCAATCTAACACATGCAGCTAGGAGGATTGGTAAAGCATACCGTGAGTGTAGAACCCCAGACCTTCTCAGAACATTCCAAGCTGCACTAACAAATGCAAGAAATAGAAAGCAAGAACTTAGGCAACAGGAATGGGAACAATTCGTTAGTGGATTAAATAGGTCTACCCCTTTAAGTCTGGCATGGAAAGTTATAAATAAAATAACCAGGAAAAAGACTGGCAATGTTGCTCATCCCTTTCCACAAAAAAATTTTAAAAAAGCAAATGACCTCATAAATGACTGGTCCAAAATCTCCAGGCATGAAAACCTGCCATCTCATATTAGAGAAAACTTAGAGAGTGCTTCTGAAGAAATGTTGAAACTGATTAATTTTATGAGCCAAAATATTGATGAGAGTGATTGCCTCTTCACAGAGTATGAATTAGATAACGCATTAACTAAAAGTCGATCAACTGCTCCTGGAGAGGATGGTATAACCTATGATATTCTCAGAACTTTAATCCTTTGTTTGCACTGTATAATACCAGTTACATTGAGGGAGTTCTTCCTACTTCCTGGACCAATAGTCTCATTGTGCCTATCCCTAAGCCCCAACAGCCTGATACATTTAGACCGATCTCCTTAACTAGCTGTCTTTGTAAAATTTTTGAAAGAATGATACTTAACAGACTGTACAATAGAATCAGACACCAACTCCCCCCCTCCCTCTATGGGTTCATGAAAGGTAAGAGAGTGCAGAATTGTATCTCCACCTTTCTCACCTCACACACCTCTACTAGTTTTACCACATTTCTTGAACTAAAATCTGCATTTGATATCGCGAACAGAACTGTTATACTACATGAACTAGCCAAAATGAATATTTGTGGTAGCCTACTCTGCTGGATAATAGGATACCTGTCAAACAGAGTATCCTCTGTCCTCTACCAAGGCTTTAGAAGTGAGTCTAAAGAAATGTCCCTAGGTACACTGCAAGGAGGAGTTCTGTCCCATGCTATTTAATATTCTGATTAATGCTCTCCTAAATGCTCTACCAGCCTCACCTAAACATATAGCTATAAGCTATGCTGATGACATCATGATCCATACAACAGGGCATAAAAACATGAGTACCGTTCTTAATGAAGTTCAAGCAATTTGCAATCGACTAGGCCTCGTAATATCTTCCTCTAAAACAAAGATATTAACAAGCAAACGACATCCCCCACCCATCTATTTGCAGGGTGAAAACATTAGCTACGTTAAAACTTACAGATATCTTGGTGTAGATGTACCCTTTACCAAATCTACTATACCACAACTAAATAAAAAATGCAAAGATAGACTAAATGCTCTTAAAGCTGTTGCTGGCTACAACCCCAACTATGGTGCTAATGTGAGAATCGCGAGAATGATGTACACAGCCTATATTAGGTCCTTAATTGATTATGCTGCTCCCATGTTGATATTAGCTCGAGAAAGTTCTCTCCGACCCTTGGAGTTAATGCAAAATGAAGCTCTCAGAATTATTATTGGCTGTCCCAAATCTACAAAGGTTCTTAATATGAGGAAGGAGCTTGGTATTACTAGTATCAGTGATAGGATTGTTGAGATTAACACTGTACTTGGTATTAGAATGTTAAGAAATGAACCAGACACTGTCACAATGAATCTTACTAAATGTCTAGAAGTAAATACTCACAGATGTAAATGGATTGTGAAAACATGAAATTACATTAAGTTTTACAACCTGCATGAATTGTATCACTGTAGGCAACAAGAGCATTTCATCCCTCCATGGAAGATGTGTTCATTTAATATCACATACCTGCAAGTCCCTCCCAAGAAGATCATTGCTAGTAATCCCTTCCTTAAATCACTTGTTAAAGCAACTACTCAAGAAGAAATTTCTCGCCTAGCTGGTAGTAATAAGTTATCTCAAGTTATATACACTGATGGATCTAAACAGGAGTCTTCTGGCAGGGCTGCATCTGTTCTGGTTGCCACCTCCCTAGTTAAGAACAATAATATTTTTTTTGAACTAGGCATAAGAATTAACAACTGGGCGTCTACTCTGCAAACTGAATTGTTTGCAATCTTAATGGCACTAAAGCTAACTTATGACACTGAGCTTGACTCTATCATCATTACTGATTTTATGTTATCATTGAAGGCTCTTGACTCATATAATGACTCTAACAGCATGATCATTGGAGAAGCCAGGTATAGATACTCAAAAATCCGGGACAAAGGAATTAATGTACAATTGCTATGGATTCCGTCACACATTGGATTACTCTGGTGGTCTGGTGGCTAAAGCTCTCGCTTCACACGGCGAAGGCCTGGGTTCGATTCCCAGCCAGGGCAGAAACATTGGGCGTGTTTCTTTACACCTGTTGTCTATGTTCCCCATCAGTAAAATGGGTACCTGGGTGTTAGTCGACTGGTGTGAGTCGCATCCTAGGACACTGACCTAATCTGCCCGAAATGCTCAGCATAACAAGGGACTTTCTATATAGTAGTATGTCACTGATGTCAGCTAGGCCTGTATACCATGTACTTGTAGTAAATAAAGATATTATTATTATTATTATTATTATTATTATTATTATTATTATATGTTAGCCAAGAAGAGCACCCATAAGGAGAATGTAGAATATAACTTTGGTATATCTGTGTCTAGCATTAGGAATAATATTAGGAGAGAAATAAATAATGAAAATGATAGCTATAGGAATGCAGTTAGAATCCTGAGTAGATCTATAACCCACTATGATAACATGAACGCAAATAAGTATGTTTATGGAGCAACTTGCAATGTGAACAGACTGACTGATATTGTAGTGGCCAGGCTTAGGCTTGGCTACAAGTACTTCTGGCAGTTTGGGAGAAACACAGATGATGATCAAACTAAATGCAAATTATGTGATCAGGCATATGGTCACTGTCTTGAACACTATGTGCTTAATTGTGCACTTATTGAGGAATATAGAGATAGACAGTATAATAACTTATGTGACATGTCAAGATATCTTATTCATGAAATAAGATACCAATTGTACTAAGCAAATTTCCTAAATTTGCTTGTAACAGATAATTGAAATATAGATATAAACCCAAATGTACAATTGTTACCCCCTTTGGGGCCTAGTGCCTAGGCCTTTTGTGTATCCATATGCTCTTGCGCTACCGTCCACAGGATGGATATGGGGTGCACAATAAACTAGCCACTTCGGTGGCAAAATCTAAAATCTAATCTCTTTTAAAACCAGTCTTCAGTATTCTGTGTATATAACTCAATAATTATACTATACTATTATACATACATACTCAAAATTTGCTGCACCACTCCAAAAGATGCTGAACTCCTCCTCAATCATGGTGTTTCCTTACTATCATGCAATGCTTTAAATGATGCACTTCTGCAACATTTAAAACATTACATGATAAGACTGTTGGACCGAACATATCGACTGTAGACTGAGGGACTAATTACCTCAAACTCCTCCTCATCCTCCACTTTTCTCTGCATTGGACTGAAGAAGTCACTGCGTGGAGAAACGTTTCCAGAATAGATTCCCAAATGTTGCTCAAAGTGTCTCGTTTATCAACTTGTCGTTCTTCTAAAGTATTTATATACAATGATTTAAATACTGCAAATCTGGACACCCTCCTACATGTACTAAGGATGATAGGATCTGCTCACAATGTTCCGTCACAGGACATCATTACTGGTTAAGCTGTAACAATCCTCTAAACCGACAAAATTGCAATGAACCTCACACTTTATCAAATCAATAGAAAACAAGAAAAGACCACGTCGCTACACTTATAAAGTATCGCGCAACACAATCCCCGAACCATAAATTGCTGGCACAAGCCAACAAGCCTCTTCCCACTATGCTCTACAACTTTATAACAATCACCTCTTCCATTCAACGCATGGTATCTACACCATAAATTCCATAATTCCCTCACCACAAAGACCACAGGCTACAACCTCTAGCTAAATCTTCACTCCCACTACACAATCATTTAACAACTCCTACCCTTTGTATCCATAACGCCCTCCACTGTTGCATCCAACTGACAAACAAAATAGCTGTCTGATAACTAGCATCACATCAACAGTTATGGTCCTTGCTAAGGACAACAAAACCATCTTTGTAGATAACTTTATTATGATGCTCGCTGTTAACAATATCCCCACCATCATTATACCCCTCTCTTGCCTAAATGGGACTCACTCCTCCCCCCCAAACAAATAGAATAGTCCCAACTTACAAATATCTTTCCTGCAGATGTTGTACAAATTGTAATCAATTTAACAATCACCATTCCTAAAAACGTTTCACAAAAAAAAACTCAACCAGATTATTATTATTATAATCATGGGGGAGCGCTAAACCCGTAGGATTATACAGCGCATGTGGGGGGGGATGGAAGGTACTCAGGCTCAATTCAGGGAACCGGAGCACAGATCCAATTCCCTAGATCAAGAGCCCCTCACCAGCGGGGACTCATTACCAGAGACACAGACAAGGTAACACCAACAACTTCACCAAGGTACTCATATCATCCTAGACGATGAAAGGAAAAGTAACACAGCCAACATAAAAAAAAAAAAAATTCAAACACACGAGGTTAAGGGAAATCGACCTGACGAGACTGGAAGACAGAAAAGATAGGGGGATATGATAACGACATATAAAATACTGAGAGGAATCGACAAGGTGGACAGAGACAGGATGTTCCTGAGATGGGACACAGCAACAAGGGGACACAGTTGGAAGTTGAAGACTCAGATGAATCACAGGGATGTTAGGAAGTATTTTTTCAGTCACAGAGTGGTCGGGAAGTTGAATAGTCTGGGAAGTGATGTAGTGGAGGCAGGATCCATACATAGCTTTAAGGAGAGGTATGATAAAGCTCATGGAGCAGGATGAGTGACCTAGTAGTGGCCAGTGAACAGGCGGGGCCAGGAGCTGTGAATCGACACCTGCAACCACAACTAGGTGAGTACAACTAGGTGAGTACATACTCTGATGGGATCAGTCATGGGAATCAACCCAGACTGAGCGAAATATTTTCCCCACCTCAACCCATCTGAAATGGCGATTAAAGTCACACCATTTAATGTACATAGATACCAAGTGACCAGACTCCTTGTAATTGACATAAATGAGACAAACTAAAAAAAAAAAAACACTGGTTACACATCACAACACTCCCCATCGGTACCAAACGAAGGAGTGGCTATCTTAGTCTACAGCACACTGAAACACGAATTTCTTAACTTACCCTACATATACCAACACAATTACAGTTATCTTCACAACCTACACACGCCCCCACCACAAACAGTAACATACAAGACCTCACCCGTATTTTTACACCAACACACTTGTGTACCTGCTAGCTGATCTAAATACCCAGCACATTTCCTCACATCACAACAGAAATAACTAGCACGGTATACAACTGTACCAAATTATTACACAAACATCCTTGGCCCAGGATCTAACACCCGTTTCACACACTGGGCAAGGGAGACTCGTCACTGGTCTCACCAACAACGGCAAGCTCCCATCTGCATCACTACATAACAGATGAATCTCTCACATGTTCGACCGAATCCCTTTACATTACCTATTTCAGAACCCCGCTTCTTATACCTATTACACCCAATTCTTTTACACCAATGCCATCTGGAAAACCTTTAAATAACAAATAGAAAATATCAACCTAAACTGCAGCTTTAATGATAAACTCATTTCGGATATCCACGCTCTTCTAATCATAGTGTAGGACACTTGTCTGTCTGTGAGTGTTAACAGGTGTGGCTGACACTTGTCTGTCTCTCTCGTATGGGACGGACGTGCTGGTTCGGCCTCCTGGTGGCAGCTTGGTGAATTACCCACTTTTCTGCAGAATGGCGACTGGACTGAGGAGAGGAGTAAACACTGTGTGTGTAGAGTTTCTACGTGGTGCTGTTTACCCCACGAATGCTGCTGTGATACTGCCGGCTGTTCTGCGAGACACTTTTGGCCTGGACAACCAGGAGATTCATGGGATTGCATTAAATGGCTCTACACGTATCTTCGTGAAGATGGTGACACAGGAGGCATACGACCGTGTTGTGGAGAAATACTAGGACATCCCAGTACTGGTAAATTCATGTTTGGAGGTGAAATTAAGGGATGTGTCCAAGTATTACTCTTGGGTTAAACTTCGAAATGTTCCTTTTGAATGTACTGACTCATACACGCAACGTCAGTGGGCAGGTGGACTGAGGGCCCCTACGTGGGCCTGTTAGAGGGCTCATACACCTTGAAAATGACGATCCGGACGCCCATCCCATCATATGTCGTCCTGCCCGATTTTAAAACTCAGGTGTATGTGACATATGCAGGACAAAGGCAAACCTGCAAGATTTGTGGTTCGTATGAACATATGGCTGCAGCTTGTGAGAAGCGACGATTTCAACAACCACGCAGATGGGATGTGGTGGAAGTGCTGGCTGAGGAGTTAAGTATGAGTGTGGAGGATGAGGTGGTGGCCCCTACGGGGGCGTGGAGTGATATTGTGGATGGTACGAGAGAGGTGTGTCTAACTTTGCCTGCAGAGACTCAGGGGACTGCATGTGTGGGGTCACAGGATAAGGATGTGTCATTGGATATAGGACTGGAGTTGCCTGTCCTCGACATGTCAAAGGGACTCCTGGACAGTCCCCTGGACGAGGAGTCTGTGGGTGATGGTGATGGTGTTACTGTTGTACAAGATTTAGCAGGCCTTGTCGGTAAATTGGGAGACAGTCCTGTGCAGGATGGTTTGGTGGTGGGAGAGGTTAGGGTATCCGTGCATGAAGAGGAGAGTGTTGACGGCATGGAAGTGACTGGGGAGACAAGAAAGAGGTCAGTGGGGGCGTCTGACAGCGACGACGTCCTTACGCCGGCCCAAAAAGCAAGCAAAAAGCCATGGGCGGATGTGGCACGCAGGGGTAATGGAGGAGCCAAGGGCTCGGATGGGGATAGAGGGGTGCAGAGTGTAGTTAAGGACAAAGGTCAGCAAAAGAGTAATGTATCAAGGCCACAAAGGTCCAAAGGTAAGCCCCCTCTAATATATTCCGGTGTTTAACCTTTAATGTAAATGGCCTTCGGGCCGAAGTGAAGAGTAGGTGGGTGGAGGGGACTCTGAGATGATATGCTGTGGATGTGTGTTTCTTACAAGAGCACAATTATAGGGTAGGTAGAGACTTGTTATTGAAAGGTTACAGTGTGTATGCTGCGTGTTCGGGTAGATTAAAGAGTGGAGTTGCAATAGCGGTAAAAGAGACCAGCCCATTTAGGTTGATGAAATGGGAGGAGGGGGTGGGGAGGATTGTGAGGGTGGATGGGGTGTGGGGAGAGGTAAGGGTGTGTTTCATAGGGGTGTACATGCCTGCCGATAGTACTAGGAGGGTAAAAGAGGATTTTGTGAGGGATTTTTTGGTTTGCCATATGGGAGGATTACCGGCGGTAACTATCATGGGAGGGGATTGGAATAGTGTCATAAGGAAGAAAGATGTTGAACCGAGGGGGGCGGGATGTGTGTTGGGTGTACTAAGAGACGTTCTGGGTAATGCTGGGATGGTAGACGTGGTGGGGGTGGATGGCAGGTGGAACACACCTTTATTAGAAGGGGGTATGCAGCACGGTTAGACAGGGTTTATGTAACGAGGGACGCGGTGGTGGGGAGGGTACAAACGTTAGATGTGGGTTTTTCAGATCACAGGGGAGTATTAGTAGATGTAGGATGGGAGGGAATGGTAAGGTGGTACGAGGGTTACTGGAAACTAAATGTTCGATTATTAGATGGGGTGGATGGATATACAGGTTTTGGTGAGTGGTGGGACCCTGTGTGGGATAGGGGAAAACTGAGTGAGAATATAGTGGAATGGTGGGAAAAGTGTGCGAAACCGGGTATAAGGGAATATTATAAGGTAAAGGGCAGAGAGGAAAGCTGTTGGAGGTACGGTAAGCAAAAGTATCCTGAGGGGCAGCTGAATAGTTGTTACGAAGGGGGAGGGAAATACCCTGTGGCAGAAATAGGGGTTTTGCAAGATCAGTTGCGAGAGATGCAGAATGAAAGGTTTGATGCTATACAGTTGCGGGGAGGAATGGATGATGTGTTATGGGGCGAGAGGCCTTCTGCACATGTCTTGGGGAATTTTAGGAAAAGGCAGAGGGGAATGACTGTAATGGGGTTGGAGGTGGGTAATGAGGTGAATGGGTATGTGGAAAGGCAAAGGTTGGAAACAACAGAGGCGATGAGCATATATCTAGACAAGTGGTTTGAGTGTAATCTGCAAAAGGGTGAGAGTGGGGGGAGGGAGGGGCAGATCTTGGTGGAGAGTATTTCAAGGGGAATGGGGAGGGAAGATAGAGAGGGGATGGAGGGGGTGATTACTGAGGATGAGGTGTGGATGGCGGTGCAGGGTATGAGCAGAAAGAAAACGCCGGGTATAGATGGTATCCCCAATGATTTCTATTTGATGAATTGGGGAAGTGTAAAGGAATGTATGGTCCGTTTGTTCAATCGGATGAAAGAGACAGGAAGTATGGGAAGTATGCAGCGCACAGGGGTGGTAGTGTTAGTTAAAAAGGGTGAGGGTGGGGTGACAATCCGGGATTATAGAGCGCTCTCGATGATGTGTGCTGACTATAAAATTTTTGCTAAAGTGTTGGGTAATAGAATGAAAAGTGTGCTACATGGTGTCATTGAGCAGGGGCAGTATGGAATCCCAGGTCGCAGTATGAATAACGGGCATGGGAGGATCAGGGAGTTTATAGAGGGTAGAGAGGGAGGGGGAGTGCAGTATGGAGAGCGGCGTATGACAGTGTAGAAAGAGATATGTTATGGGAGTTTATGTGTAGGCAGGGGTATGGGGAGGAAATAGTAGGTTGGGCAGAGACGTTGTATACAGATGCGTGTGTGAGAGTGCAAATCAATGGACGTATAGGGGAAGAAGTTTGAATGGGAAAGGGTTTGCAACAGGGGTGCCCAGTATCGCAAATCCTGTTTGCATGTCTACAGAACCCTTTTTATAGCCTGATTGCGGAAGGGGTATGGGAGGGGCATGAGAGAAGAGGATGTGCCACTGGTATAGTAGGGTATGTAGATGACACAACTGTCTTGGTGGGAGGAGAAGAGGGCCTAAGTAATGTGGGAAGGATTATAAGTATATTTGGGAAAGCGACAGGTATGTCAGTCAATGGGGCCAAGTCTAAGTTGTTGGAGGTAGGTAATTGGGTGGGAGGGGGTCAAAGATTTGTGGGATTGTTTATATGAATGACACGCAGGAAGCTAGGAGAGTAAATTCGTCAGACGTGGTGGGAGGGGCTATACTTAGGATGGGGGGATGGAGGCCGGGGGATCTAGCTTTGCAGCAGCGTGTGATTGTAGTGAATACGATTGTGTATAGTAGATTATGGCATACATAAGAACATAAGAACATAAGAAAGAAGGAACACTGCAGCAGGCCTACTGGCCCATGCGAGGCAGGTCCAAATCTCCAACGGCTTAAGCCAATGCCCCGACCCAGCCAGGTCAGGTTACATTCACTTAAGGAAGGAGCACTGCATCTGACCTAGTAGCACAACCTAGTCAGGACCAATTCACACCCAACCGCACCCACTCATATAATTGTCCAGCCGACCACCTGGTCAGGTCACTTCCACTTAAGGAATTAGTACAGGTCAGGTTACATTCACTTAAGGAAGGAGCACTGCATCTGACCTAGTACAAGCTCACACCCATCCACACCCACTCATGTATTTATCTAACCTATTTTTAAAACTACACAACGTCTTAGCATCTATGACGGTACTCGGAGTTTGTTCCACTCATCCACAACTCTATTACCAAACCAGTGCTTTCCTATATCCTTCCTGAATCTGAACTTTTCCAACTTGAAACCATTGCTGCGAGTCCTGTCTTGGTTGGATATTTTCAGCACGCTATTTACATCCCTTTGTTTATTCCTGTTTTCCATTTGTACACCTCAATCATATCCCCCTAATTCTACGCCTTTCTAGAGAGTGCAGATTCAGGGCCCTCAGTCTATCCTCATGGGAAGATTTCTGATACATGGGATCAACTTTTGTCATCCTCCCCTGTACGTTTTCCAGTGCATTTATATCCATTCTGTAATACGGTGACCAGAACTGTGCAGCATAATCTAAATGAGGCCCTAACCAAAGATATATAGAGTTGAAGAACAACCTGAGGACTTCTGTTATTTATACTTCTTGATATGAAGCCAAGGATTCTGTTAGCTTTATTGCGAACACTTATGCACTGTTGTCTAGGCTTGATTACTACTAACCAGAACTCCTAAATCCTTCTCGCAATTACAAGTAATAAGATCTATATTATTCAGCTTATATGTGGCATGGTTATTGTCCTGCCCAACATTTAGAACTTTGCATTTGTTTACATTAAACTGCATCTGCCACTTCTCCGACCACTGCTCAGTCTATTCAAATCATCCTGGAGTGCTCTAATGTCCTCGTTTGAATAAATTTGGGACGGCCTATTTTGGTGTCATCAGCAAATTTACTTATGCTACTATTTATTCCCTCATCTATGTCGTTTATGTAAATTGTAAACAACAGGGGGCCAAAAACTGACCCCTGTGGAACACCGCTTGAGACACGCCCCCATTCTGATTTCTCTCCATTTATGCAAACTCTCTGCAGCAGTTTTCCCGTTGATGACGGAGGATGTGAGGGATTTGGAAAAAAGGTCTTACGGTATGTATGGGGTTATGGTAAACATTGGTTATGTAAGGAAGTGGTGATGCAAAGGGTGAGGTTAGGGGGATTGGGGTTGATATCAATAGACACGCGAGTGAGGTGCATGTATGTGAAGCAATGTTATGTGAGGACAGGTGGGGAGAGGGGGTGCAAGGTGGGCAGGGTGATGAAAGACCTGCGAAGGTGGTGGAAGGGGAAGGAATTGAAGCAATGTGAGGATTGGTTGCGGTGGTTATTAGCAGTGAGGGAAACTGGGAGGGTAAGGGCAAGTGTATTGGGGAAGGTAGGGGAGGCAAGGGAAGTAGTAGTGGGGGTTGCAGAGTATCCGGTGTATGACTGGGAGGGGAGATGGGGGGGGGGTTGACTAAGATGAAACTGAGGGCGAAGGTAAGGGAGGTGATCGTTAGGTTCTTGCATGGAGTGGTAGGGGCATGGATTGGTAGGGGCATCAGCGTGTAGCAGGTGTGGAATGGAGGAAACAGCTTATCATGCCATTTACTTCTGTGAGAGTTTGAATACCGTAAGGGTGTGGATTGGGAGGGTTATTCGTATGTTGGGAGGGGGGGGGGTGTACAGACATTACGGGCATTGAGTTTGGATATTGGTTGTGTGGGTGGGGCCGTAAGGCGGGCGTTGTTGTATGTCATGGTGGATTTCCTGTATGTGTCATGGGTGAGGAGGGAGGTGACGGGGGATGTGCGGATTAGGGCCATAGTGGGTAGCATGTATCGCACAAGATGTAGGAATAGGGTAATTTATGGGAGGTCGTGAGATGTCCTTTTCTCGGAAAGCTATAGGAATATGACGATCAGGGATTTACTAGGGGTGAGGTGAGGGGATTCTCTTAAATGGGCTTGTCTGCAGGTGGGAGAAGTAAGTGGTGGATGAAAGGGTAGATAGGGTATGCTTGAGAATGTGGAAGATGGTTAGAAACGTGGAGGGAGGGTGGGGTGGGGTGGTGAGGTGACGGGTGACTCAAGCGATGTATGTCACGGGACGCATGACGTTTATGTGGAGGGTGTGGTGCATAGAGGTAGGTAGTGAAAGAATGAAAGAGGGGTGGGGAGACGGGGGTGACTGGGTAGGGGTATCATTTTCTTTACCATGCTTTATTCATATATTCAAAGGGTGAATTAAAGGGGGCTCACCTAGAGGCAATGAAGAAGATACTGTACGTGTATGTGGATAAGGGTTGATTAACCTTATTTTGTGTTAAAGATGCACGTAAGTCATGACCAAGGTAAATGTCATGGCTATAATTACCAGAGATGTTGTGTTCAGCGATAACATAGTTTTGGTGTGGAAATTTGTAGATTAAAAAGCAGATAGTAATGTGGTACATAGATCCATGATGTTTTGGGGCAAGTATATTTAGCCTGTTGCATCAGGTGATAGTAAATAGTTATATATATCTAAAGTCTGTTCTATACCCTGTTGGTATGTGAGGTGAGGGTGGGGGGAAGGGTGGGGTGGGGAGTAGGAGGGATAGCGGTGGTATCCAGGGATACCGAGTCAATGTAATGTAATAATAATAGAGTCGTCTATATATGGATGGTTCCATTGTCATTCCGTGAAGGCAAGACATTAATTTATTGTGTACATACATTGTGTAGATGCTTGTTTTCAGTGTTGTTGTGTTATACAGAGGATAATTGTAGGATTAAAAATATACAGTATATACTTGTAGGATTAAAATTATATGGTAACAGGCGGGGTTGTGTGGCCCAATGTGAGCGTTATGCTTAGGGTGTTATGATAATGGTTTTTATGTACAGAGTCTGTTTCATATAGATAGGACTTAAGAGGTGTTCATATATATTATGCATCTTAACAACTGTATATATTACATGCAAGACTTGTTATCCAGTGTATATAATGTACCTATATAACTTCGATGTATGTGGGTGAATAAGGTTTACTTGTGTATGGTACTGGTTTCTGTTATGTGATGACGTGTTCTTTGTTTACGTTTTGATTATGTATTACATAACTGCTCTGTTACGTTGTATGCCTGTTGGCGCCTTTGTTTATTGTATATGTATTCCTAATGTTTTTAAATAAAAAAAAAATCCTAGTGTAAGTAAGTTTATTCAGGTATACACAAATACAGTTATATAGATTATCATACATAACAGCATATGTGTAGAGAACCTAGGATAACACAAAAAAGTCAGACAGAGTGACTTATTTCCATTTACAAGAAAACAGATTCACTGCCTTTACCATAAAAAATGCTTCCTAATCTGATTCCGAAACCTCTTTCTCACAAACACACAAATAAGATCAAGTACTTCGGAACTTCACCTTAGAAACAACATCTTACACACCCTAGATGAAGACCACAACAAACACAGGCTCACAACCATACAGAAATCAGAATGTATTAATATTGGTAGAATTACCTACAATATGTTAAGTAAACGGCTTGAAAAAGCTCCTGGAGAGCGAAACGTTGCTACAATAAAATGTCACATTAGTTGCATTTGTGTCCTTTTACTTAACAGAAATCAGAATAACAAATCACCACTCCGAAAGATTTATGGAGTTTAATCAACAAAATAGAAAATCCCCAATCCACTACTAAATTCAAACACCTTACACACAACAACCAAAACATATCCGACCATGGAGAAGCCACACAAATTTTAAATTCTCTCTTGAAAATCATCTTCCATCCTTACCCACCTTGTCCCACTACAACCCCGAACACCCTTGGCATAAAGAACTGGAACCAACTAAACAGAACCCAGACTACACCAGATAATGACAATAATATTAACACACTCACTTCATCACATGTGTTAAACGCAATTTTTTTTATAATTCAGAAAACAAAACTCTTCTCTCTCTCGCCTCCTTACGGTTCCAGGAGATTCAGGTCAAACTCGCACCATCCTTATTCAACTTGCTGACTCCGTCATCACAGCCTACACCAACTTACTTAATGCACCTCTTGTCTCTGGATACTTTCCATCAGTTTTCAAATCTGCATTTGTCATACTAATTCTAAGAATCCAAATAAATCACACACTGATGAAAAAACTAGAGACCAGTCAAGCTACTCAGAACTAAGGGAAGACTTATCTGAGAGACTCATGAGCTAACGCCTCTGCAGATACCTTGAAAATAACAATATTCTAGCAGAGAGACAACTGTTTTTCAGACAACATAGATCAATACAAGATGTACGTAGCATTATCCTAGATTACATTCACATGAACAATAGTTATTGTCGCTGAAGACGTGGAAAAAACACTTAACACTGGCACGACGGACTTAAATTAAAAATCTACAACATCAACTTTTCAATTAATACCCAAACACCTCTATGTAACTTACTACACAACCGCACCATGAGAATCAGATTCTGACTACTTCCATCTTCATGTTTGGGGGTCCCTCAAGGCTCAATCCTTGCTCCAATTCTATACATTCTCTACAGTACGCTAATGATATCCCACAATACAGCATTGCAATCACCATCTCGTATGCAGAAGATACCACTAAACTCTTCTCACATAAAAACAGACATTCTCTCGTTCAAGACAAAGTGAACTAATCCAGAATCACCTACTTTAATTACAGAAGTTATGACCGATCATTACTGCTTGAATTTCAAACTACAAACATGCATAAACATATCCATTACCAGAAACGACACAATACTTGGCATTAACTTAAACACCTACATATAAATACCCATATAAATGAAATATCATTCAGCTTGATCATTTTTAACTTTTTATAACGATTCTTTCGTTCTACAGAATAGTCTGTATTCGTTTTCAGATTTTCGCTTGTTCCATATCCAGATAGTTGGAATTTGCCCCCACCCACTGGAAGGCACTGTTGATATCTGTTTGTAATTAATCTGACTTCCACAGTGGCAACTTTCATGCTTGTTGTTGTTGTATACCATAATGCCGTCTGCAGAGTTCTTGAGAATGCCTTCACTTGCATCAAACCATGTGTAGGTCTCAGTACTATAACTTCCTTATTATACTAGTCACTTGCTACCACACTAAATATATATACCTAGGGGGATTTATTATGTCTTGTTGAATTCGTAGGAAAAAGGCAGGAATTTGAGAAAGATAAGAATTTGTTCGGATTTTTAACCCCGGAGGGTTAGCCACCCAGGATAACCCAAGAAAGTCAGTGCGTCATCGAGGACTGTCTGTCTTATTTCCATTGGGGTCCTCAATCTTGTCCCCCAGGATGCGACCCACACCAGTCGACTAACACCCAGGTACCTATTTGCTGCTAGGTGAACAGGACAATAGGTGTAAGGAAACGCGTCGAAATGTTTCCACCCCGCCGGGAATCGAACCCGGGCCAGGTGGCTAAAGCTCTCGCTTCACACACGGAGGGCCCAGGTTCGATTCCCGGCGGGGTGGAAACATTTCGACGCGTTTCCTTACATCTGTTGTCCTGTTCACCTAGCAGCAAATAGGTACCTGGGTATTAGTCGACTGGTGTGGGTCGCATCCTGGGGGACAAGATTAAGGACCCCAATGGAAATAAGACAGACAGTCCTCGATGGCGCACTGACTTTCTTGGGTTATCCTGGGTGGCTAACCCTCCGGGGTTAAAAATCAGAACAAAATCTTATCTTATCTGTCTGGCAGTGATGCTTCACAAGTCTCCAACATCGCTTCACGACTTTGTGGAGCTTCCTTGTGATTGCCTGGGTTGAGCCAGGCAGTTTAGTATAACAGTTGGGCCCCGACTACTATACCCTTGAACTGCTGGTCGGGAGGGCATGCCTATATGGGTGCGTAATATAAGCCGAATAAAATGTATTGGAATGCTAGCAGTATTTGGTATGGTGTCCCGTAGCTGAGTTAGTAACGCTCTCGCCTCACACACTGAGTGTCCGTGGTTCAATTCCCAGAATGGGTGGAGACGTTGGACATGTTTCCTTACACCTGTTGTCCCTGTTCACCTAGCAGTAAGTAGGTACGGGAGTGCTAGTTGACTGGTGTGGGTCGCATCCTGGGGAACAAGATTAAAGGACCCCATTGGAAATAAGACACAGTCCTCGATGACGCACTGACTTTCTTGGGTTATCTTGAGTGGCTAACCCTCCGGGTTAAAAATCCGAACAAATCTTGCCGGGTGGAAACAAGGAATATTTCCTTACGCGTTTAAAAGATAAGATTCAAAATAAAGTTGTTTGTAAATGCAAAACAATTGATCAACAAACAAAGAGAGATAGTAGAGGGCAACGAGTGACTAGCTCCCTTGAGGTTTACTATACAAATAGTAGGAGTCTAAGAAATAAGATAGATGAGCTAAGATTACTTGCAAGTGCAGGTAATATAGATATTATTGCTATAACAGAGACCTGGTTCAACCTGAAAGATAGAGAAATGCCTTCCGAGTGCAACATTCAGGGTTACAAACTATTCCACACTGATAGGGTCAACAGGAAGGGTGGTGGAGTGGCGATGTATGTCAGAGATAATTTAAATTGTTGTGTTAGACAAGATATAAGATTAGAAACAGCTGACACAGAATCTGTTTGGCTACAGTTTCTCGAGGGTCGTGAAAATTAATTTTGGGTGTGATTTACAGACCCCCAAGCCTGGATAGGGAGCGCAGTAAGCTGCTATGGGACGAAATTCATAAGGCGTCTAGATATGAAAATGTTGTGTTAATGGGAGATTTTAACTTTAGACACATTGATTGGAACAATGTGACAGGTAATCTTGAGTCTAGTGACTTTCTTGATACGGTTCAGGATTGTTTTTAAAACAGTTTGTGACAGAACCAACTAGAGGTAGCAACTTGCTTGATTTGGTTCTTGCTAACAAAGAATCACTAATTAATAATCTTGAGGTTAATGAAGAGCTTGGGGAAAGCGATCACAAATCACTTAGTTTTAATATATCATGGAATTACCCAGGTAACTGCAATCAAGTCTCAGTTCCAGACTTTCGTGTAGCCGACTTCATGGGGCTGAGAAATTACCTAGGTGGGCTAATTGGGATGACCTGACTATGGGTCAGGTAGATGGTTTTGGTTGCCAATATGACGTTTTTCAGAGCATAGTTCTAGCTGCCCAGACAACTTTTGTTCCGAGTAGGAAATTAGATCTAACAAAAATTATCCTAAATGGATGAACAATAGATTAAAACATCTCATTGGTCAAAAGAGAGGCATATATAGGCGTATCAAAAGAGGGGATGGACAGATAAGAAATCAATATTTTCAATTAAAGAGAGAAATAAAAAAGGAATAAGAAAAGCAAAAGGGATTATGAGGCTAAGGTCGCAAGGGATTCGAAGACTAACCCAAAAGGGTTCTTTCAGGTATACAGAAGTAAGATTAGGGACAAGATAGGCCCACTTAAGAGTAACTCAGGACAGATCACGGACAGTGATAAGGATATGTGTGAAATTTTCAATACTTACTTCCTCTCAGTTTTTACTCAGGAAGATACTAGCAGAATTCCAGAAATAATAAATTATGTAGAGCTGGAAGATAACAGACTATGCTCGATTGGGGTAACTAGTGACATGGTCCTCAGACAAATAGAGAAATTAAAACCTAACAAATCCCAGGCCCTGATGAACTGTTTGCAAGAGTTTTAAAGGAATGTAAAGAGGAACTTAGCAAACCTTTGGCAAATCTTTTCAATATATCACTACAAACTGGCATAGTGCCAGACAAGTGGAAAAGGGCAAATGTAATACCTATTTACAAGGCAGGTGACAGGTCCTTAGCTTCGAACTATAGACCAATAAGCCTTACCTCCATAGTTGGTAAATTTATGGAATCAATAATTGCCGAGGCAATTCGTAGCCATCTTGAAAAGCATAAATTGATTAATGAATCTCAACACGGTTTTACAAAGGGGCGTTCATGTCTTACGAATTTACTAACTTTTTTCACTAAGGTGTTTGAGGAAGTAGATCATGGTAATGAATATGATATTGTGTATATGGACTTCAGTAAGGTTTCGATAAAGTTCCACATCAGAGGCTACTGAGGAAACTTAAGGCACACGGAATAGGAGGAGAAATTTTTTCCTGGGTAGATGCATGGTTGACTAATAGGCGGCAGAGAGTTTGCATAAATGGAGAGAAATCAGAATGGGGGCGTGTCTCAAGCGGTGTTCCACAGGGTCAGTTTTGGGCCCCTGTTGTTTACAATTTACATAAACGACATAGATGAGGGAATAAATAGTAGCATAAGTAAATTTGCTGATGACACCAAAATAGGCCGTCCAATTCATTCAAACGAGGACATTAGAGCACTCCAGGATGATTTGAATAGACTGATGCAGTGGTCGGAGAAGTGGCAGATGCAGTTTAATGTAAACAAATGCAAAGTTCTAAATGTTGGGCAGGACAATAACCATGCCACATATAAGCTGAATAATATAGATCTTATTACTTGTAATTGCGAGAAGGATTTAGGAGTTCTGGTTAGTAGTAATCTGAAGCCTAGACAACAGTGCATAAGTGTTCGCAATAAAGCTAACAGAATCCTTGGCTTCATATCAAGAAGTATAAATAACAGAAGTCCTCAGGTTGTTCTTCAACTCTATATATCTTTGGTTAGGCCTCATTTAGATTATGCTGCACAGTTCTGGTCACCGTATTACAGAATGGATATAAATGCACTGGAAAACGTACAGAGGAGGATGACAAAGTTGATCCCATGTATCAGAAATCTTCCCTATGAGGATAGACTGAGGGCCCTGAATCTGCACTCTCTAGAAAGGCGTAGAATTAGGGGGATATGATTGAGGTGTACAAATGGAAAACAGGAATAAACAAAGGGGATGTAAATAGCGTGCTGAAAATATCCAACCAAGACAGGACTCGCAGCAATGGTTTCAAGTTGGAAAAGTTCAGATTCAGGAAGGATATAGGAAAGCACTGGTTTGGTAATAGAGTTGTGGATGAGTGGAACAAACTCCCGAGTACCGTCATAGATGCTAAGACGTTGTGTAGTTTTAAAAATAGGTTAGATAAATACATGAGTGGGTGTGGATGGGTGTGAGCTTGTACTAGGTCAGATGCAGTGCTCCTTCCTTAAGTGAATGTAACCTGACCTGTACTAATTCCTTAAGTGGAAGTGACCTGACCAGGTGGTCGGCTGGACAATTATATGAGTGGGTGCGGTTGGGTGTGAATTGGTCCTGACTAGGTTGTGCTACTAGGTCAGATGCAGTGCTCCTTCCTTAAGTGAATGTAACCTGACCTGGCTGGGTCGGGGCATTGGCTTAAGCCGTTGGAGATTTGGACCTGCCTCGCATGGGCCAGTAGGCCTGCTGCAGTGTTCCTTCTTTCTTATGTTCTTATGTGCGTTCAGTGGTCACCTAGCAAGGACCAGGCACCTGGGTATTAACCGACTATTTTGCTGTTAATCCTAACCCTGAGGAAGGTGGAGCATTGAAAACATCAGTGGAAATATGACAGTCCGCGATGACATCCTGATTTAATTTGGATATCCTGGGTTACTAACTTTCTGGGTTTTAATTACCCAAATAAAATCATCTTCACAAGTACTATCCAAACCCAGCGTTGCTTATCTTTGCTGATCGGCTAAGAATCGGTGTATCTTGATGGTATGGCTGCTAGAAATTTGAGTTAAGGATGAAAGTAGTTAAGATTTATAAGATCGTGATACAGGTAAGAGACCATAAAGGAACCCTTACAGAAACTCACAGTGCTTGACTTTACTGGGTTATTCTTGGTCAAATGTACGTACTGTGCTTCACCTGTGCCCATAACACATGCGTGCCCTCAAGGCCATTGTAAAAGCAATATTTGCATATTATGTACACGGAGAGGATATCTCCGTATAAAGGGAGGGGTGGAAAGCAGTCCCCTTTAGGGGAAAATCTCCCCTAAAGGGGAGGCGAATGGCTCCTTAAGACAAAAGGGGACTCCATCTTCTTCCTTAACTAGGTAATTTAGGTTAAGAAATCTGGTTATTCCTAAACATGCAGTGTTACGTATGCAACTTAATATTAACTAAGATTAATGATTCCTGGTTTAAGCTTATTAATAATAATAAATAAGCAAGAATTTTTTAAAATTATATCCAATCAAAGATTGGTATATAGTAAGAGCCCTATGAACAAGCAATGGGTCCACCTAGGACCAGGGGTGATTCATAGCGGCCAGAAGGCAGTTGCTAAGAGACCACCACATAGGTAGGACCTCCGTGAGTCGTGGTGTCACCCAGCATTACTTAAAATATAGTGCCCGCTAAGGTTCTCATAAGAGAACAATTGGTTCATCTTTGCAGTCAGTTACCTGCGCGGAATTAGAAATGATAAACTTCAATTGTGAACATAACTGCCATGTCTCATTGTAGTAACTGGCGGGACTGATAACTGTCTATTGAGCTCGGTAAAGGTGACTGGATAAATCCCACTCTCAAAGATGACTTCACTGCAGTATTATCCAGGTAAGATGTGTAATTTAAGTATTCTACTTTAGTTTGGGTTACAGTCTAATTAATAATAATAATGAGGTTTATTTCAAATGATACAATGCTTATACAAAGGAGAATGACATGTGGGTGTACATGCCGGAAACCTCTGTATATGCAGAGCATTTCCGGCAAAATTAAGACGAACTTAAGATTAATGAGGCAATGAATACAAGAGAATACTGATCTCTTAGGTAATAAAGAACCAAAAGAAGTAAGCAAAGATGACTTTCAGGAGATGTTTGTTATCATGTGGGTCTTCTCTACAGTCAACTCACTAATTAATGGTGGGTTACGCATTGCAAATTTATCATAATCAGATACGTTTGCACCATTTGTCATTATGAGGGCAATTTTTCACTAGAGGTTGGTGTGATCTGGACGGCAATTAGCAGTTAACACTAGCAGAGATAAGAGTTAACAACAAAGTGTTTCAGTCCCCAACATACACCAAGGATATATGAAAGTTTACACTACCTTGCCGCGCCTCCGTCTCCAGGGCGGCGCTGCTTCCTTAAACACCTTATCTTGTGATAAACCTTGAACACTTTCCCTTTCCCAGTGTGGTGGTGCAAGGGGGCAGACCTGGTGCTTTCCCAGTGTGGTGGTGCAAGGGGGCAGACCTGGTGCTTTCCCATTGTGGTGGTGCAAGGGGGCAGACCTGGTGCTTTCCCAGTGTGGTGGTGCAAGGGGGCAGACCTGGTGCTTTCCCATTGTGGTGGTGCAAGGGGGCAGACCTGGTGCTTTCCCGGAGCTCAGGTTGAGGTCTGTGACACCAACTAAACAACCCACCGTCATCACTCCCCACCATCACCCACTGTTATCACCCACCATCACCACCCAACCACCACCACCACCCAGCCATGTGATTGGCAGATCCTGTTGATATTAGGTGGAATATTGGACAGACAAACCTTCACTTCTTCTTCGACCGATTGTAGCCTTTACCTCTTGTTAGTTTATGTTTGTCAGCACAGCCAATCCCAGCTCTCACAGGTAAGTGTCAGCACAGCCAATCCCAGCTCTCACAGGTAAGTGTCAGCACAGCCAATCCCAGCTCTCACAGGTAAGTGTCAGCACAGCCAATCCCAGCTCTCACAGGTAAGTGTCAGCACAGCCAATCCCAGCTCTCACAGGTAAGTGTCAGCACAGCCAATCCCAGCTCTCACAGGTAAGTGTCAGCACAGCCAATCCCAGCTCTCACAGGTAAGTGTCAGCACAGCCAATCCCAGCTCTCACAGGTAAGTGTCAGCACAGCCATTCCCAGCTCTCACAGGTAAGTGTCAGCACAGCCAATCCCAGCTCTCACAGGTAAGTGTCAGCACAGCCAATCCCAGCTCACACAGGTAAGTGTCAGCACAGCCAATCCCAGCTCACACAGGTGTCAGCACAGCCAATCCCAGCTCTCACAGGTAAGTGTCAGCACAGCCAATCCCAGCTCACACAGGTAAGTGTCAGCACAGCCAATCCCAGCTCACACAGGTAAGTGTCAGCACAGCCAATCCCAGCTCTCACAGGTGTCAGCACAGCCAATCCCAGCTCACACAGATAAGTGTCAGCACAGCCAATCCCAGCTCACACAGGTAAGTATCAGCACAGCCAATCCCAGCTCTCACAGGTAAGTGTCAGCACAGCCAATCCCAGCTCACACAGGTAAGTATCAGCACAGCCAATCCCAGCTCTCACAGGTAAGTGTCAGCACAGCCAATCCCAGCTCACACAGGTAAGTGTCAGCACAGCCAATCCCAGCTCACACAGGTGTCAGCACAGCCAATCCCAGCTCACACAGATAAGTGTCAGCACAGCCAATCCCAGCTCACACAGGTAAGTTTCAGCACAGCCAATCCCAGCTCTCACAGGTAAGTGTCAGCACAGCCAATCCCAGCTCACACAGGTAAGTATCAGCACAGCCAATCCCAGCTCTCACAGGTAAGTGTCAGCACAGCCAATCCCAGCTCACACAGGTAAGTGTCAGCACAGCCAATCCCAGCTCACACAGGTAAGTGTCAGCACAGCCAATCCCAGCTCTCACAGGTAAGTGTCAGCACAGCCAATCCCAGCTCACACAGGTAAGTGTCAGCACAGCTAATCCCAGCTCACACAGGTAAGTGTCAGCACAGCCAATCCCAGCTCACACAGGTAAGTGTCAGCACAGCCATTCCCAGCTCTCACAGGTAAGTGTCAGCACAGCCAATCCCAGCTCTCACAGGTAAGTGTCAGCACAGTCAATCCCAGCTCTCACAGGTAAGTGTCAGCACAGCCAATCCCAGCTCTCACAGGTAAGTGTCAGCACAGCCAATCCCAGCTCTCACAGGTAAGTGTCAGCACAGCCATTCCCAGCTCTCACAGGTAAGTGTCAGCACAGCCAATCCCAGCTCTCACAGGTAAGTGTCAGCACAGCCAATCCCAGCTCACACAGGTAAGTGTCAGCACAGCCAATATCAGCTCTCACAGGTAAGTGTCAGCACAGCCAATCCCAGCTCACACAGGTAAGTGTCAGCACAGCCAATATCAGCTCTCACAGGTAAGTGTCAGCACAGCCAATCCCAGCTCTCACAGATAAGTGTCAGCACAGCCAATCCCAGCTCTCACAGGTAAGTGTCAGCACAGCCAATCCCAGCTCTCACAGGTAAGTGTCAGCACAGCCAATCCCAGCTCTCACAGGTAAGTGTCAGCACAGCCAATCCCAGCTCACACAGGTAAGTGTCAGCACAGCCAATCCCAGCTCACACAGGTAAGTATCAGCACAGCCAATCCCAGCTCACACAGGTAAGTATCAGCACAGCCAATCCCAGCTCACACAGGTGTCAGCACAGCCAATCCCAGCTCACACAGGTAAGTGTCAGCACAGCCAATCCCAGCTCACACAGGTGTCAGCACAGCCAATCCCAGCTCTCACAGGTAAGTGTCAGCACAGCCAATCCCAGCTCACACAGGTAAGTGTCAGCACAGCCAATCCCAGCTCACACAGGTGTCAGCACAGCCAATCCCAGCTCTCACAGGTAAGTGTCAGCACAGCCAATCCCAGCTCTCACAGGTAAGTATCAGCACAGCCAATCCCAGCTCACACAGGTAAGTGTCAGCACAGCCAATCCCAGCTCACACAGGTAAGTATCAGCACAGCCAATCCCAGCTCTCACAGGTAAGTATCAGCACAGCCAATCCCAGCCTCACAGGTAAGTGTCAGCACAGCCAATCCCAGCTCTCACAGGTAAGTGTCAGCACAGCCAATCCCAGGTCTCACAGGTAAGTGTCAGCACAGCCAATCCCAGCTCACACAGGTAAGTGTCAGCACAGCCAATCCCAGCTCACACAGGTATCAGCACAGCCAATCCCAGCTCTCACAGGTAAGTGTCAGCACAGCCAATCCCAGCTCACACAGGTAAGTGTCAGCACAGCCAATCCCAGCTCACACAGGTGTCAGCACAGCCAATCCCAGCTCTCACAGGTAAGTGTCAGCACAGCCAATCCCAGCTCTCACAGGTAAGTATCAGCACAGCCAATCCCAGCTCACACAGGTAAGTGTCAGCACAGCCAATCCCAGCTCACACAGGTAAGTATCAGCACAGCCAATCCCAGCTCTCACAGGTAAGTATCAGCACAGCCAATCCCAGCTCTCACAGGTAAGTGTCAGCACAGCCAATCCCAGGTCTCACAGGTAAGTGTCAGCACAGCCAATCCCAGGTCTCACAGGTAAGTGTCAGCACAGCCAATCCCAGCTCACACAGGTAAGTGTCAGCACAGCCAATCCCAGCTCACACAGGTATCAGCACAGCCAATCCCAGCTCTCACAGGTAAGTGTCAGCACAGCCAATCCCAGCTCACACAGGTAAGTGTCAGCACAGCCAATCCCAGCTCACACAGGTAAGTGTCAGCACAGCCAATCCCAGCTCTCACAGGTAAGTGGCGGGAAATTGCATGAGAATTACTAGAACTTTTTTCTCAACTTAAGGATATTCATCCTTAATCTCTATCCAGAATATTCATTCTTAATCTCTAGAATATTCATTCTTAATCTCTAGAATATTCATTCTTAATCTCTAGAATATTCATTCTTAATCTCTAGAATATTCATTCTTAATCTCTAGAATATTCATTCTTAATCTCTAGAATATTCATTCTTAATCTCTAGAATATTCATTCTTAATCTCTAGAATATTCATTCTTAATCTCTAGAATATTCATTCTTAATCTCTCTCCAGAACTCGTCCAGAGGCACTTCCTTCTGCTATAATTACAGACTGTCATCATTACGTATTTCAATTAACTCCGCTTGTGTCAGACTGAGCTTCGACGGTCTTGATACTGATTCAGTAAATGTGTTTCTCAACCAGTCAGTCTTCACTACATAAGTTTGAGAAATAGTACTGAATTCTTTCTGCAAGTACTTTATTCTTTGTTGCAGCAACATGCGGGAACACATCCATGTTGCAGCAACATGCGGGAACACATCCATGTTGCAGCAACATGCGGGAACACATCCATGTTGCAGCAACATGCGGGAAAACATCCATGTTGCAGCAACATGCGGCAACACATCCATGTTGGAAATAAATGGTATAAAATACCGACACAATGGAAAAATAAACACATAAGCAGTATAATGTGATCCTTTATTGACAACGTTTCGCCCACGCAGTGGGCTTTATCGAGTCACAGACAGATCTACCTGTAAAATGAGCAACATGGAGATATATATAGGGCACAGTCAGGTGGAGAATGCTGGGTCAGGTGGAGAAAGCTGCATGTGACAGTCTTAAAAGTAGTGTGATAGTTAAAAACATAGTGTGACTTAAAGGACCTGCAGTGTACCATTCTTGAGTTCTAGGTGGGATAGCGTTGAAGAAGTTTCTTGGCAATAGGTTCAGCATTCTCCACCTGACTGTACCCTATATATATCTCCATGTTGCTCATTTTACAGGTAGATCTGTCTGTGACTCGATAAAGCCCACTGCGTGGGCGAAACGTTGTCAATAAAGGATCACATTATACTGCTTATGTGTTTTTTTTTTCACATCCATGTTGCAGCAACATGCGGGAACACATCCATGTTGCAGCAACATGCGGGAACACATCCATGTTGCAGCAACATGCGGGAACACATCCATGTTGCAGTAACATGCGGGAACACATCCATGTTGCAGCAACATGCGGGAACACATCCATGTTGCCTGCCTTCAATTTGACACCCAATATCTGAGCGTTACTAATGTAGCGTTTTTTTTAACCCCTGTAGTAGTTAATTATACAACAAATACTAGTTAAAAAATTGCAGTGTTTGATAAGTAAGACACATGTGCAACATTTCAATATCTTTACTCCGAAACGTTTCGCCCGACAGTGCCTTCATCAGTCCAATATAAAGAAGAATTGTGAAGATCAGGAGTTTCCTTCTGATCTACATTATTCTTTGTACTGGACTGATGAAGCCACTGTCGGGCGAAACGTTTCTTCAGTCGATTACATAGGATGAAGCCAAGGCAAACTTACTAGCAGTGGCACACCAGGGTGCCCCGGCACCCTTGTTGAAAAACACTGGTAACACATCACCAACAAATTTCAAGTATTCCCAGCTGCCTCCACTACAATCAACACCACTAGTAAGGGACACCAGCTGCCTCCACTACAATCAACAACACTAGTAAGGGATACCAGCTGCCTCCACTACAATCAACAACACTAGTAAGGGACACCAGCTGCCTCCACTACAATCAACAGCACTAGTAAGGGACACCAGCTGCCTCCACTACAATCAACAACACTAGTAAGGGACACCAGCTGCCTCCACTACAATCAACAACACTAGTGAGGAACACCAGCTGTCTCCACTACAATCAACAACACTAGTAAGGGATACCAGCTGCCTCCACTACAATCAACAACACTAGTAAGGGACACCAGCTGCCTCCACTACAATCAACAGCACTAGGACACCAGCTGCCTCCACTACAATCAACAACACTAGTGAGGGACACCAGCTGCCTCCACTACAATCAACAACACTAGTAAGGGATACCAGCTGCCTCCACTACAATCAACAACACTAGTAAGGGACACCAGCTGCCTCCACTACAATCAACAGCACTAGTAAGGGACACCAGCTGCCTCCACTACAATCAACAACACTAGTAAGGGACACCAGCTGCCTCCACTACAATCAACAACACTAGTAAGTGACACCAGCTCCCTCCACTACAATCAACAACACTAGTAAGGGATACCAGCTCCCTCCACTACAATCAACATCACTAGTAAGGGACACCAGCTGCCTCCACTACAATCAACAACACTAGTAAGTGACACCAGCTGCCTATACTACAATCAACAACACGAGTAAGGGACACCAGCTGCCTCCACTACAATCAACAACACTACTAAGTGACACCAGCTGCCTCCACTACAATCAACAACACTAGTAAGGGACACCAGTTGCCTCCACTACAATCAAGATCACTAGTAAGGGACACCAGCTGCCTCCATTACAATCAACAACACTAGTAAGGACACCAGTTTCCTCCACTACAATCAAGAACACTAGTAGGGACACCAGCTGCCTCCACTACAATCAACAACACTAGTAAGTGACACCAGTTGCCCCCACTACAATCAACAACACTAGTAAGGGACACCAGCTGCCTCCATTACAATCCCAAAACTAGTAAGGGGCACCAGCTGCCTCCACTACAATCAACAACACTAGTAAGGGACACCAGTGCCTCCCCTGCAATCAACAACACTAGTAAGGGACACCAGCTGCCTCCACTACGATCAACAACACTAGTAAGGGACACCAGCTGCCTCACTACGATCAACAACACTAGTAAGGACACCAGCTGCCTCCACTACAATCAAGAACATCACTAGTAATGGACATCACCAAGACAAAACCACGGCAGGGTATACACAATTCCATGCAAAGACTGGGACCAAAAATACTGGGAGAAGATGAAGAATCCCCACTCTCTCTTGAACACAGATATGCCAGAGAATGATGGACAATCAAAAGCCCCCTTTTTCAGAAATTTT
>WNWK01002235.1:0-50000 GCA_009830355.1 Cherax destructor
ATAGTAGTGGTAGTAGTGGTAATAGTAGTGGTAGTAGCAGTAGAAGTAATAGTAGTAATAATAGCAGTAGTAATAGTAGTAGTAATGTAGTAGTAGTAGCAGCAGCAATAATAGTAGTAGTAGTAGCAGCAGTAGTAGTAGTAGTTGTAATAGTAGTAGTTGTAATAGTAGTAGTAGGACCTAGTGAGAGCGAAAACACCATCGGTTGAAGAAGCAGAAGAAAAAGAAGAAGAAGAAAAAGCAGAAGCAGAAGAAGAAGAAGAAGAAGAAGAAGCAGAAGAAGAAGCAGAAGAGAAGAAGAGAAGAAGAAGAAGAAGAAGCAGAAGAAGAAGAAGAAGAAGCAGAAGAAGAAGAAGAAGAAGAAGAAGCAGAAGAAGAAGAACAGAAGAAGAAGAAGAAGAAGAAGAAGAAGAAGAAGAAGAAGAAGAAGAAGAAGAAGAAGAAGAAGAAGAAGAAGCAGAAGAAGAAGAAGAAGAAGAAGAAGAAGAAGAAGAAGAAGAAGAAGAAGAAGAAGAAGAAGAAGCAGAAGAAGAAGCAGAAGAAGAAGAAGAAGCGGAAGAAGAAGAAGCAGAAGAAGCAGAAGAAGAAGCAGAAGCAGAAGAAGAAGAAGCAGAAGCAGAAGAAGAAGCGGAAGAAGAAGCAGAAGAAGAAGCAGAAGAAGAAGCAGAAGAAGAAGCAGAAGCAGAAGAAGAAGCGGAAGAAGAAGCAGAAGAAGAAGAAGAAGAAGAAGCAGAAGAAGAAGCAGAAGAAGAAGCAGAAGACGCAGAAGAAGAAGCAGAAGAAGAAGCAGAAGACGCAGAAGAAGAAGCAGAAGAAGAAGCAGAAGACGCAGAAGAAGACAGAAGAAGAAGCAGAAGACGCAGAAGAAGAAGAAGAAGCAGAAGACGCAGAAGAAGAAGAAGAAGAAGAAGAAGAAGCAGAAGACGCAGAAGAAGAAGAAGAAGAAGAAGCAGAAGACGCAGAAGAAGAAGAAGAAGAAGAAGCAGAAGAAGAAGCAGAAGCAGAAGAAGAAGCAGCAGAGAAGAAGAAGAAGAAGAAGAAGAAGAAGAAGAAGAAGAAGAAGCAGAAGACGCAGAAGAAGAAGCAGAAGAAGAAGAAGAAGAAGAAGAAGAAGAAGAAGCAGAAGTAGCAGCACTAACACTGTAGGTCACTCACCACTCGTACTAATAAAATAATAATAATAATATACACTACACAGTAAAAACTAAACATAAATAATACTAGCAAACAGTTAAAGCTACGAATATGCATGAAAGTGAACAAGACAAATAAATACTGACACAAAATGTAAACAATGAGCAGCAGCTGACTACCTCATTAGACTATTAGTGTCAGCAGACAGTGAGGGAGGAAGGTCAGGTCAGAGCCAAGATTCTATAGCAAATATCATGAAGGAGAACATCAAGAACATCACCTCATTTCAGGTCATTCAATCCCACAATGACTCGAGTCTGGTACATGTTCGTACGGCACAACAACAGAGATGGAATAAATTCAGTTTCGTAAGTGAAATCGCTGGCCCATATATGGTTCCAACCTGATCATCCATCCTGTTACCTGAGGCAGGTGACAGCTGTTAGCTTGTAAATAAATGTAGGAACTCTGAACCTAACCAAGTAAAAACCTTTGTGTAGAGAGAGAGACAGACAGAGAGATAGAGACAGCGAGAGAGAGAGAGAGAGATATTGCGAGAGAAACAGAGGGGGAAAGCGAGAGAAACAGAGAGGGGGTAAGCGAAAGAGAGAGAGAAACAGAGAGGGAAAGTGAGAGAGATACAGGTAGCTACTGATGCTTAACTATGCTACGTACCTCTGCCGCTACTTACCCACGTTGCTAACGACCCATGAACCTAATTTGTGTGATATTTCATCCAAGAAAAAATTTATTTACCAGAAGTCGCTTCTGATTAATTATCCATCGAATATAAAAAACAAATCATGTCAACAGATGATCGAATTCGCTATACATTTTGTAATTAGTTGATTTAACATGCTAATTCGTGGTCCCACAACTCACAGACTTCCCCCTTGATTTAAATGATGAGCCTAATAGGCACAAAACGTGGGGTTGTTTTGCTATCCATATCATTAGCATAGATAACTCATTGTGGTCTAAATACAGGAGTGCTCAGGTGTGAGGGGCTGGGCTCAGGTGAGTTTAATTAGACTCGCACCTGCTGGAAATCCACGACGCTCTCTTGGGGGTTCAGTGTCTCAGGTCCTGGCCTGAGAGACAGTGTTTGGGAGTCAGAGACAACATTTACCCCCGTATATCAGTGGTATACAGTACCGACAAGATGAATTAGACACATGCGCAATATCTGGGCATCTTTGGAAAAATATACACAAATGCAGTATAATGCGATCCTTTATTGATTACGTTTCGCCCACACAGTGGGCTTTATAAAGTCACAAACCTGTTTGTGACTTGATAAAGCTCACTGTGTGGGCGAAACGTAATCAGTAAAGGATCGCATTATACTGTATTTGTGTCTATTTTTCCATCGTGGCTTTATCAATACAATACATGGACATATGAGAAATATATACAACAAATAGTGGAAGGACTGAGGGACTCTTACCTCATATTCCACTATTTTCAGTATATGTCTATTATATTCATGTATTGTATTGATAAAACCACTGGAAGACGAAACGTCTACAAGATGTTGCACATGTGTCTAATCCATCAACGCTTACCCCTGGTTTTATAAAGCTGACTTAATAACTACACAGAAATTAATAATTGGATCTGCAGAATTAGCTTTTATTGGGACAATGTATGGTTGAGATTTATAAAGAGGATCTTTTTCTTCAAAATAAGGATAGGTTGTGGAATAAGAGTGTAGGTGTGATCTTTGGGTGCCAATATTTGTGGGAGGAGGGAGGGTGTAGGTGTGATCTTGGGTGCCAATACAGCCGTTCATGTGATTGCAACGTAGGAGGTTTGAAAAACCAAAGATCACTCGTTCTCATATACAATGAGAAGTTTGGTGGTGGAGAGAGAGGCAGATGGACCTCACCCTCCCCGGATGGAGGGTGAGGTCCATCTGCCTTGGTTGAGTGCAGACTACGAGGCTCAGCCACCGAGCAGACAGCAAGTCTTGCCAGACCTATTTCAGAAGGTGAAGCCACTTCTCAAACTAGTTTATTTCCCCAATTATTAAAGTAATCACTGTACTCTCTTTTAGTGTACATCCTTATGTAGCTTCCACTATACCACACAGAGATAGTTACACCACACAGAGATAATTCAACTATCACAATACACAGAGATAGTCTTATCACTACAACACACGGAGACAGTCTTACCACGACACCACAAGATCACACCTGAACTTCACAAGATCACAGTTGAATATCATAAAATCTGCTTACGCATTGCCAACATATTTGTTGAAATATTTATAAGTTTTTGTGTTGCTGAAGTATTTTATTCAGTCTTTGTGTTGCTGAAGTATTTTACTCAATCTTTGTGTTGCTGAATTATTTTATTCAGTCTTTGTGTTGCTGAAGTATTTTATTCAGTCTTTGTGTTGCTGAAGTATTTTATTCAGTCTGTGTTGCTGAAGTATTTTACTCAGTCTTTGTGGTGCTGAATTATTTTATTCAGTCTTTGTATTGCTGAAGTATTTACTCAGTCTTTGTGTTGCTGAAGTATTTTACTCAATCTTTGTTTTGCTGAAGTATTTTATTCAGTCTTTGTGTTGCTGAAGTATTTTATTCAGTCTTTGTGTTGCTGAAGTATTTTATTCAGTGTGTGTTGTTTTGTAGGTTAATTTTGGTGGTAAAAGTCTGGAAGGAAGACGCCGTAATGACTCGTAATTTATATGCTAATTGATGTCTGGGCGCTGTAAGTGGCCTACAAGACACTTAAAGTGCCTTACAAGACACTTAAAGTGCCTTACAACACACTTAAAAGTGCCTTACAAGACACTTAAAAAGTACCTTACAAGACACTTAAAAGTACCTTACACGACACTTAAAAGTACCTTACAAGACACTTAAAAGTACCTTACACGACACTTAAAAGTACCTTACAAGACACTTAAAAGTACCTTACAAGACACTTAAAAGTGCCTTACAAGACACTTAAAAGTGCCTTACAAGACACTTAAAAGTACCTTACAAGACACTTAAAAGTACCTTACAAGACACTTAAAAGTACCTTACACGACACTTAAAAGTACCTTACAAGACACTTAAAAGTACCTTACAAGACACTTAAAAGTGCCTTACAACACACTTAAAAGTGCCTTACAAGACACTTAAAAGTGCCTTACAAGACACTTAAAAGTACCTTACAAGACACTTAAAAGTACCTTACAAGACACTTAAAAGTGCCTTACAACACACTTAAAAGTGCCTTACAAGACACTTAAAAGTACCTTACAAAACACTTAAAAGTGACTTGTAAGATACTTTGAAGTGGACACCCTCGTTAGTTTCTCGAGTTTTAGTAAAGACTCCGTTGACAGAATTGAGTTTTCTCGTTCAGTGTCTCGTTAAACCTCCATCTTCGTTGTTGGGAATGAGGTTCCTCGTTAATTTAGTCATTATTACTTCTATGTTCGTTGTCAGTGGCAAGTTTTCTCGTAAAGTTGCCTATTTTAGTCTCTCTCTGCGTTGTCTAGAGCTCTTATTGCAGTCTGCAACCTTCGTTGTCAGGTAAACAGACATTCTCGTTGAACTTACATCTTACAGTCTCCAGCAGCGTTATCAGTGATGGATGCTCTCGTTACCCAACACGTTAACCACACTCTTCCTTCGTTGTCAACAGTGGCAGGTCTCGTAACGCTGTAGACGACGGAATTAACCCTCGTAATCTGTTCTGTTTCGTTACCTTGTTACCGTTGCCCCTTCAATAGTGTTTTTGTTAACCAAAAACAAGAACAATTACAACTAACAACTACCACCACAAATACCAACAACCACCACAAACAATAACAACCACCAACAACCAATGACAACCAACAACAACAACCAACAACAACCAATAACAACCAATAAAAACCAACAACCATCACCACCAACAAAAACAGGAAACAACAACCACAACTACCACTAACAACAACAAAAATATCCAGCACCAACAACCAACACCAAAAACAATAACAGCCAACGCCACCACCACCAACAACAATCACATCAAACAACCACCACTATCACCAAATCAATAATAACCAACAACAACCAACACCTACAACAACAACCACCATCACCAACAATAACCACAACCAACACCATCACCAACAATAACCACAACCAACTCCATCACCAACAATAATAACCAACAACAACCACCATTACCAACAACAATAATAGCCACCACCATCACCAACAACAATAACCAAGACCAATAATAACCAACAACCCACAACATCTAATAACAGCTACAGCAGCATCACAGTGCACGTTTCTCTCAAGCACGTTTCTCTCAGTGCACGTTTCTCTCAAGCACGTTTCTCCCAGATAAACAATAAGATAGAGCGTTATCATGTGTGGATCATATTAATATTACAAAATTATCCATGGATTTAGACAAAGCTTAATCCTGATTTAGACATCATCAACATTATAGACCTAAGCATCTAATTCTGTGTAGATTATATCCCTCTATTGGATAATTTAGGAGTAAATTTTGTGATTATCTCATAATGTGTCTAAGTCTCCGGCTTGATTAATGTAATTTGGGGTTTCTTTTCTTTTCATAAGAGTTTGCTACTGACTGGCAATCATCCAGCTGTGGTGTCACCCTGCGACTCTGGCAAGTGCTACAACAGCTGTTGTTCTGTAAGGCTATTCCTGCAAGCGTGCTTCAGGAGTGAATGTGGTTTTGCTAAATTCTCCTCTTCAGTTCATGATTACTGCTGAAATTCATGATGGATGTTACATCTAGGAAGCGTGAAAGTATTGTAGCTCTTAGAAAACATGCTGATTTGAGTATCGGACATATCGCCGAAAATTTGAGCCAAGCAAAGTCAACTGTTGGTCGGATTCTGAAGACGTGGAAGAAAACGCAAGACAACACCTCACGATGACAAGGTTGTCATAAGAAATAGTGTGAAGGATCACAAGAAAACCAGCAAAGATCTACAGAGAGATTTGGCTTCAGTTGGCGTAAATGTTGATTCTTCAACCGTTCGACGAAGGCTCCTTGAAGTTGGCACAACTGCCAGAAAGCCGGTAAAGAAACAGTTATTGACTCTTGATATGAAGAAAAAAACGGCTGGGGTGGGCACCCCATTATAAGGGATGGACGACGGATGAATGAAGTTATATTTTCATATGAGGCGCATTTTGAAGTACATGGGTACAGATCAGTGGTAGTGAGACGAAGCAAAGGCGAACCTCTTCGGAATGAACACATTGAACAAGCGCCAAAACACCCACCTAAGATGTTTTGGGGTAGTTTTACTGCTATAGGCCCTGGACGGCTTGTTATTGTTGAGAGAACAATGACAATACAAGGCAATCCTGGCAACTCATTGGCTTCCCACTGTGATTAGAGACTTTCCTGATTGAGAAGGCATTTTCCAGCAGGATCTTGCTTCATGCCACACTTCCAGAAAAATGCTGACATTCCTCGAAGGGAATGTGCTAAGCCTTCTAAATTGGCCTGGAAGCTCTCCTGACCTCAACCCAATAACCGAACTCAGGATCGCGACACAGGACTGTTCACCTGTGGAGAAGCTAATTGCTGCTGTTATTAGGACCTGGTACCACTACGAAGAACTTGCCAAAATGTGTTCAACATTGGTCAGATCTATGCTAAAGCTTGTAGCAATGTTTATAAAAGTAAAGGGTTGTCATATCTCTTATTAAATCAATTATCTGCCAAATCATTTCCAAATAAATGTCTTATTTTATCACTGTCGCAAATAATATACACTCGCTGAACTTAAATTATAAAAGGTGAAATAAAATTAATTTGAATAATTCCTTTCCGACGAACGTATCATTCCTGGGATAATTGTATCATCCCTAGATGACTGTATCATCCCTAGATGACTGTATCATCTCTAGATGATTGTATCATTCCTAGATGACTGTATCATCCCTAGATAACTGTATCATCCCTAGATGACTGTATCATCCCTAGATGACTGTATCATCTCTAGATGACTGTATCATTCCTAGATGACTGTATCATCCCTAGATGACTGTATCATCCCTAGATGACTGTATCATCCCTAGATGACTATCATCCCTAGATGACTGTATCATCTGTAGATGATTGTATCATCCCTAGATAACTGTATCATCTCTAGATGACTGTTTCATCTCTAGATGACTGAATCATCTCTAGATGACTGAATCATCTCTAGATGACTGTATCATATCTAGATGACTGAATCATCTCTAGATGACTGAATCATCTCTAGATGACTGAATCATCTCTAGATGACTGAATCATCTCTAGATGACTGAATCATCTCTAGATGACTGAATCATCTCTAGATGACTGTATCATCTCTAGATGACTGAATCATCTCTAGATGACTGTATCATCTCTAGATGACTGAATCATCTCTAGATGACTGAATCATCTCTAGATAACTGTATCATCTCTAGATGACTGAATCATCTCTAGATGACTGTATCATCTCTAGATGACTGAATCATCTCTAGATGACTGAATCATCTCTAGATGACTGTATCATCTCTAGATGACTGAATCATCTCTAGATGACTGTATCATCTCTAGATGACTGAATCATCTCTAGATGACTGTATCATCTCTAGATGACTGAATCATCTCTAGATGACTGAATCATCTCTAGATGACTGTATCATCTCTAGATGACTGTATCATCTCTAGATGACTGTATCATCTCTAGATGACTGAATCATCTCTAGATGACTGTATCATCTCTAGATGACTGAATCATCTCTAGATGACTGAATCATCTCTAGATGACTGAATCATCTCTAGATGACTGTATCATCTCTAGATGACTGAATCATCTCTAGATGACTGTATCATCTCTAGATGACTGAATCATCTCTAGATGACTGTATCATCTCTAGATGACTGAATCATCTCTAGATGACTGTATCATCTCTAGATGACTGAATCATCTCTAGATGACTGAATCATCTCTAGATGACTGTATCATCTCTAGATGACTGTATCATCTCTAGATGACTGAATCATCTCTAGATGACTGTATCATCTCTAGATGACTGAATCATCTCTAGATGACTGTATCATCTCTAGATGACTGAATCATATCTAGATGACTGAATCATCTCTAGATGACTGTATCATCTCTAGATGACTGAATCATCTCTAGATGACTGAATCATCTCTAGATGACTGAATCATCTTTAGATGACTGTATCATCTCTAGATGACTGAATCATTCCTAACTTTATCCTCCTTTAAAGCGTCTACAGTTCTACATAAGACTGACAAGAAACTGATTAACACATAAACACTCCAAGTGTCTATCGACAAGGGCCTCTGACAACTAGTAACAACTACTACACACGCACAACTACACTATGTGTGTGTATATATATATATATATATATATATATATATATATATATATATATATATATATATATATATATATATATATATATATATATATATATATATATATATATATATATATACGTATATATATATATATATATATATATATATATATATATATATATACTATATATATATATATACGTATATATATATATATACGTATATATATATATATATATATATATATATATACGTATATATATATATATATACGTATATATATATATATATATATATATATATATATATATATATATATATATATATATATATATACGTATATATATATATATACGTATATATATATATATATATATATATATATATATATATATATATATATATATATACGTATATATATATATATACGTATATATATATATATATATATATATATATATATATATATATATATATATATATATATATATATATATATAGGATGGGGTCCACCTCTGGTACAAATTGTGGACCCATAGCCTCGGAGAAGTGGATAAAGGCTTCAAGGAAGAATATTTGGATTTCTTCCTGATGCCATTTGAATATTCCACTTCCCTACCACCCATCTTTTAATTTTTTTTTTTTTACCAATAGGTATGTTTTATTACATAATATGGTACAAAAGATTTGAGAGATACATTGTTGATATAAAGATGGCATATACAATACACGAGGTGAGAGATACATGTCTAGTACATATTGTTACATCTTTGTCACTGATTATAATGCGAAAATCTCATCCAGCTCTTCCGAGCTGGTGCGCGTGCCCAGAATACAGCATGCATTACCCTCTGAACAGCAGCGTGAGTCGCTGGAACAGAAAACTAGCTGCCCTGGGATCCCTAGTTACCCTGTTGAGTCTTTTGCCCAGCTCCTTGAGGAACTTAGATGCACTCTTTCCCCATGAGCCAAGGGTCTCTGAGCCTATGGGAACAAACATATAATGATGGGCAAGTTCTCCATATTTTCTCGACTTCTGGGACTCCCTGAAGGTGGCAGCAGCCCCTCCTTCCTCCCTGGTGTACTGGAGATAGGTATCAGCCAAGGTAGATGCACATGTGTAGTCCCACACCACCTGCTTGCCGTCTGTCCAGGCTTGAAGGGTGATACCATCTGGACGCTTTTGGTTGCCATCAGATCTGCATAGTTGGGGTGGTTCCCTTACTGCTGGGCATCCGGCTGTTGTGAGGCTCCTCTTGATAATGTTATTAACCTCTTCATGTCTTGCAATCTTTCCCTCGGATTTACGACACACAGACCATGGTACCCGAATCGGTCTGCTGCTTCACTGCCACAAATACACCTGTGTTCGGCGAGAATAGGGGCGGCAAGTCGAAGGGCAACACCAATGCGGATGGTCTGTGGGTCGAGGCGTGTGCCAAGGCTGGAGTTGGGAACAGCCAAAGAAAGTCCCCTGCATGAGGACCCTCACTGCAAGTAGGCGGGCTCTATCCTTCCCTGACACACTCTGAAGCATTGCTGAGGCTATATTCTCTACTATTGGGCCATCCCAGTGCGACTGTTTGTAGTTGTTGGGGGAGCAGGCCTGGTTTCAGAGCCTGTTAGGTTATCCCAGATCCTGGCTCCATCAACGAACTTTGGTCATGGATTCCAATCGTGTCCCTAAGATGTTCAGGGAGAATTGCTGCTACAAGCCCTCTGGATGCAATGCATGAAGACAGGAAAGCAGGTAGAGCAATCTGAGATGACTTGCGGACACCAATGCCTCCTAGTCTGACTGGGAGTGTAGCTTGGTCCCACTGCCCATCTTCTAGAGTAAGGTTAAGTACTTTAGTAAAGATCTGCCTCAGGATACTGTCATATTCGTGCAGTATAGGATTATCATATGAAGGAGCACATCTTAGGAAATATGTCAACCTGGGCAGACTCAAGCATTTTGTGAGGAGGTACAAGGCATCATGGATATATATATATATATATATTTTTTTTTTTTTTTTCAACAAGTCGGCCGTCTCCCACCGAGGCAGGGTGACCCAAAAGAAAGAAAATCCCCAAAAGGAAAATACTTTCATCATCATTCAACACTTTCACCACACTCATACATAATCACTGTCTTTGCAGAGGAGCTCAGATACGACAGCTGAGAAAAGTCCCTCCCAGCTCTCACTATCTCAGACCCCTCCTTTAAAGTGCAGGCATTGTACTTCCCATTTCCAGGACTCAAGTCCAATTAAATCAATTAACTGGTTTCCTGAATCCCTTCACAAAATGTTACCCTGCTCACACTCCAACAGATCGTCAGGTCCCAAAACCATTCGTCTCCATTCACTCCTATCTAACACGCTCACACATGCTTGCTGGAAGTCCAAGCCCTCGCCCACAAAACCTCCTTTACCCCTTCCTCCAACTTTTTCTAGGACGACCCCTACCCCGCCTTCCTTCCCCTACAGATTTATACGCTCTCCAAGTCATTCTACTTTGATCCATTCTCTCTAAATGACCAAACCACCTCAACAACCCTCTTCAGCCCTCTGACAAATACTTTTAGTAACTCCACACCTTCTCCTAATTTCCACATTCCGAATTTTCTGCATAATATTTACACCACACATTGCCCTTAGACAGGGCATCTCCACTGCCTCCAGCCTCCTCCTCGCTGCAGCATTTGCAACCCATGCTTCACACCCATATAAGAGTGTTGGTACCACTATACTTTCGTACATTCCCTTCTTTGCCTCCATGGATAACGTTTTTGTCTCCACAGATACCTCAATGCACCACTCACCTTTTTTCTTCATCAATTCTATGGTTAACCTCATCCTTCATAAACCCATCCGCTGACACATCAACTCCCAAATATCTGAAAACATTTACTTCTTCCATAATCCCTCTCTCCAATGTGATATCCAATTTTTCTTTATTTAAATCGTTTGATACCCTCATCACCTTACTCTTATCTATGTTCACTTTAACTTTCTACCTTTACACACTCTCCCAAACTCGTCCACTAACCTTTGCAACTTGTCTTTAGAATCTCCCATAAGCACAGTATCATCAGCAAAAGTAACTGTGTCAACTCCCATTTTGCATTTAATTCTCCATAATTTAATCCCACCCTCTCCCAACACCCTAGCATTTACTTCTTTTACAACCCCATCTATAAATATATATATATATATATATATATATATATATATATATATATATATATATATATATATATATATATATAGTATAAAGTATAAGAACAACAGTGGCATATATTTTTATTTAATTTAAAACATCTGTTAATTCAGTGTTTTTTTATTTGCATGTTATTTGTTTATTAACCCTGAATTGCGTTTAATGTTATGTGGTGGTGGTGGTAGTTGTGGTGGTGGTGGTGGTAGGGGTGGTGGTGGTAGTAGTAGTAGTGGTGGTGGTAGTAGTTGTAGTGGTGGTAGTAGTAGTAGTGGTGGTGGTGGTAGTGATGGTGGTAGTGGTGGTGGTACTGGTGGTGGTGGTGTAGTAGTGGTGGTGGTGGTGGTGGGCTATTAAAGGTGACCATCCCACCCCTCACTCCCCAACACCAACAATGGATATTGGCGGTGTGATGGAGGATGTGTGTGTGTGTGTGTGTGTGTGTGTGTGTGTGTGTGTGTACTCGCCTAATTGTACTCACCTAATTGTGGTTGCAGGGGTCGAGACTCAGCTCCTGGTCCCCCCTCTTCACTGTCCGCTACTGGGTCTCTTCTCTCCCTGCTCCATGAGCTTTATCATACCTCGTCTTAAAGCTATGTATGGTTCCTGACTCCACTACATCATTTGCTAGACTATTCCACTTCCTGACAACTCTGTGGCTGAAGAAATGTTTCCTAACATCCCTTTGACTCATCTGAGTCTTCAACTTCCAATTGTGACCCCTTGTTTATGTGTCCCCTTTCTGGAACATCCTGTCACTATCTACCTTGTCGATTCCCCTCAGTATTTTGTATGTCGTTATCATGTCCCCTCTAACCCTTCTGTCCTCCAGTGTTGCCAGGCCTATTTCCCTCAACCTTTCTTCGTAGGACAGTCCCCTGAGTTGTGGAACTAACTTTGTCGCAAACCTTTGCACTTTCTCTAATTTCTTGACGTGCTTGACCAGGTGTGGGTTCCAGACTGGTGCTGCATACTCTAGTATGGGCCTGACGTACACGGTGTAAAGTGTTTTGAACGATTCCTTCTTAAGGTAACGGAACACTAATCTTAGGTTTGCCAGTCGCTCATATGCTGCCGCAGTTATCTGGTTGATGTGTGCCTCCGGAGACGTGCTTGGTGTTATACTCACAACAAGGTCTTTCTCCTTTAACGAGGTTTGTAGCCTTTGTCCACCTAGCCTGTACTCTGTCAGCGGTCTTCTTTGCCCTTCCTTGATCTTCATCACTTTGCATTTGGCGGGGTTAAATTCGAGAAGCCAGTTGCTGGACCAGGTGTCCAGCCTGTCCAGGTCTCTTTGAAGTCCTGCTTGGTCCTCATCCGATTTGATTCTCCTCATTAATTTCACATCATCTGCGAACAGAGACACTTCTGAGTCTATCCCGTCCGTCATGTCATTCACATATACCAAGAATAACACTGGTCCTAGGACTGACCCTTGCGGGACCCCGCTCGTCACAGGCGCCCACTGTGATACCTCATCACGCACCATGACCCGTTGTTGCCTCCCTGTCAGGTATTCCCTGATCCATTCCAGTGCCCTTCCTGTTATACACGCTTGGTCCTCCAGCTTCTTCACTAATCTCATATGAGGAACTGTGTCGAAGGCCTTCCTACAGTCCAGGAAAATGCAATCAACCCACCCTTCTCTCTCGTGTCTCACCTCTGTTACTTTGTTGTAGAACTCCAGGAGGTTTGTTACACAGGATTTGCCTTCCATGAATCCGTGCTGTCTGGCGTTGATTATCCTGTGCCGTTCCAGATGCTCCACCACTCTTTTCCTGATGATTTTCTCCATGACTTTGCACACTATACACGTAAGTGTATAGTGTATAGTGCCTCTTTTCTATCTCCTTTCTTGAAAATGGGGACTACGTTGGCCTTTTTCCTTACCTCAAGTAGCTGCCCAGTTTCAAGGGATGTGTTGAATATTGTTGTAAGTGGCACACTCAGCATCTCTGCTCCCTCCCGAAGGACCCTCGTGGAGATATTGTCCGGACCCATCGCCTTTGAGGTGTCAAGGTCATTGAGCAACTGCTTCACCACCTCCTCAGTTGTGTGTATGCCATCCAACACTTGATATATTCCTTGTTGGTGTCCCGCTCTGTCCTGTCTACCCAGCTGCCTTCCTTCCTCCAGTGTGAATACTTCCTTAAACCTCGAGTTGAGCTCCTCACATACCTCTTGGTCGTTTCTTGTGAGTTCCCCATCTTCTTTCCTCAGCCTTATCACCTGGTCCTTGACTGTTGTCTTACTTCTGATGTGACTGTACATCAGTTTCGGGTCAGACTTGACTTTCGATCCTATGTCATTTTCGTACTGTTTCTGGGCCTCCCTCCGTCTGCATTGCTTGCTGAAGCAGCGTTTCACTGTTACCGTCAAGGTTTCTCTCTCTCTCGCTCTCACTCTCACTTTCTCTCTCTCTCTCTCTCTCTCTCTCTCTCTCTCTCTATTTGCTTTACTCTCCCTGCCTTAACCATCTAGATAATAGCCAATAGTTTCATTCAACATTAGGCAATGTACACATGGGACTCGGGTTAAAAGTCACCTAAGTTTCCCCATCTTCTAATAACATGTTCATTTTCCACTATAATCTACCTTGTCCATAATTACTATCGTATTTAGTAAAGTAAATTTTATTTCTTTGCAAGTTTACATCAAGATTTTGTAATTACAATTTAGAATTGAAGAGCAAGGAGAGCCACTATTATGCCATGGCATTATGGGCAGACTTAATCTAATGACTTATTTACTACTTAATACTAGAGAAATAGAATGATTTTGTTATAGTTAAATATTAGCATGTGTTTTTAGCAGATAATAAGTTTACTTAAATTACAATCTGAGGATATTACATTTGTCAACGTGTTATGCAAGATGGTTATATCAATAGTAAATATAGCACTTTTATTTACTCTGTTTCGTAAGGTGAAGTCCAGGATATTTCCTTAATTCAAGGTATAACTTGACAAATCTTTGAGGACATTTGTGTTGTAGAGGTCCTCAAATTGTCCTCAAAAATTGTCCTCAAAGATATTCCATGAATTAAGGAAAGATCCTGGACTTCACCTTACGAAACAAAGCAAATGCGATAGTAATTATGGACAAGGTAGATTATAGTGGAAAAATGAACGTGGTATTAGAAGATGGGGAACTTACGTGCCTCTTAAGGCTGGAGCCATCATATGGTGTATCTTTGTGTATATACCAGTATCACTTGTTGGGGTGGTAAGTCCCAGTACCATTTGTCCCAGTACGACGGGTGGTAATCTCTTCCAATTGCTCACTCAGCAAAAATGTGCAGATGATCAGCACCACAAGTGGTGCTGATCAAGTCCCATTGTACTTGTATATAAGCCGCCAGATGCAACTTCCCAACAGTTCAAAGAACAGCTATCAAAAATTGACTCCTGTCTGGAAAACCTTCCAGCCCCATCCCCAAACATCTTGCTGCTTGGTGACTTCAGTCTAAGACATACAAAATGGAAGAATATAGCAAATAATGTTGTAGCAGAAATAATTCCTTGCGGCAGCTCAATGAAAAGTCACACACACATGAGCTGCTGAATTTCTGCAACAAACACACCCTAAGTCAGCAGATAGTGAAGCCAACAAGACTAGAGAACACACTAGACCGCGGGTTCGAACCCCACCCGTGGTATGGTTTGTTTACACTAGACCTTATTTTCACAAATAATGAGGACCTGGTAAGAAACATAACGATATCAAAAACAACTAATTCTGATGACAGTCTAATTCGAAGTCCAGACGTACATGCACAGGAGTCCTGATCAGCAAAATGCATACAGCTATGAGGGTACCTTCACCAAATTCAACTTCAACAACAAGAACATCAACTGGGACCAGGTAAACTATGTCCTAAATGAAACATGTTGGGAAGATATCTTAAATAACATGGACCCTAACCAGTACCTTGAAAAAATCAACTTTTTGGTAGCTGAAGTATGTTCAAGGCATATTCCTCTAAGAAAAAAGAAGAGAAGAAGTAAACTGGAGAGAGAGAGAGAGACGCTCCCTCTACAGGAGAAGACGAAGAATCACTGAGCTCCTCAAGAATGCCGGACTATCTGATACACGGAAGGAAGCGCTAACCAGGGAAGTGGAAAATATTGAGCTCAAGTTAAAGGACTCATACAGGATCCAGGAGAGACAAGAGGAGCTAAAAGCGATCAGTGAAATTGAAAGACATTCGAAATATTTCTTTCCATATGTCAAAAACAAGGCAAAACCTACTTCTAGTATAGGGCCCCTGCTCAGACATGACGGATCTTACACAGATGACAACAAAGAAATGAGTGAGATACTGAAATCTCAATATGACTCTGTGTTCAGCGAGCCACTAATCCGTCTAAATATAGACAATCCAAACAATTTTTTCATGAATGAGCCTCCAAACCCTGCCAATGTATGCCAAATTTCTGACATAACCCTAACTCCCTAGACTTTGAGAAAGCCATCGACGACATGGCCATGCACTCAGCCCCAGGCCCAGACTCGTGGAACTCTGTGTTCATTAAGAACTGCAAGAAACCACTCTCACAGGCCCTAAGTATGCTATGGAGAAGGAGCTTAGACACAGGTGAGATTCCACAGTCACTAAAAAAAAAAAAAAAAAAAAGTATATAGCCCCACTCCATAAAAGTGGCAGCAAAGCAGTAGCTAATAACTATAGACCAATAGCTTTAACGTCCCACATCATGAAAATCTTTGAAAGAGTTCTAAGAAGCAGGATTGCAAACCACTTGGACTCCCAAAAATTGCACAACCCAGGGCAACATGGTTTCAGAGCAGGTCGATCCTGCCTCTCGCAACTACTAGACCACTATGATATGGTCTTAGATGCTCTGGAAAACACACAGAATGCAGATGTAGTATACACAGATTTTGCAAAAGCCTTTGACAAGTGCGATCATGGTGTAATAGCACACAAAATGCGTGCTAAAGGGATAACTGGCAAAGTAGGAAGATGGATCTTCAACTTTCTAACCAATCGAACACAAAGAGTAAACATAGTTAAATCGGAAGCTGCCATTGTGAAGAGCTCTGTTCCACAAGGCACAATACTCGCACCTATCCTGTTCCTCATTCTCATATCAGACATAGACAGAGATGTAAACCATAGCACTGTATCATCCTTTGCAGATGATACTAGGATCTGCATGAGAGTGTCATCCATTGAGGACACGGCAAATCTCCAAGAAGATATAAACCAAGTTTTCCAATGGGCAACACAGAACAATATGATGTTCAATGAAGACAAATTCCAACTACTCCGTTATGGAAAACTGGAGAAATAATAGCTAGGACTGAGTATATTACAAACTCTAATCACACAATAGAGCGGAAAAGTAATGTGAAGGACCTGGGAGTGGTAATGTCCGAAGACCTCACCTTCAAGGACCACAACAATGTCACTATCACATCTGTGAGGAAACTGACAGGATGGATAATGAGAACATTCACGACAAGGGATGCTAAGCCAATGATGATCCTTTTTAAATCACATGTTCTCTCTAGGCTAGAATACTGCTGTACATTAACATTCCCATTCAAGGCAGGTGAAATTGCAGATCTAGAGAATGTACAGAGAACCTTTACTGCACGTATAAGTTCCATCAAACACCTTAACTTGTACTCACTGGAGAGCAGGCGAGAGAGATACATCATAATCTACACCAGGAAGATCCTGGAGGGACTGGTTTCTAATCTCCACATAGAAATCACTCCCTACGAAAGCAAAAGACTTGGCAGGCGATGCAACATACCCCCAGTGAAAAGTAGGGGCGCCCTTGGTACACTAAGAGAAAACATAATAAGTGTCCGGGGCCCAAGACTGTTCAACAGCCTTCCACCAGCCATAAGGGGCATTACCAATAAGCCCCTGGTTGTCTTCAAGAGAGAGCTGGACAGATATCTAAAGTCGGTGCCGGATCAGCCGGGCTATGGTTCGTACGTTGGACTACATGCGGCCAGTAGTAACAGCCTCGTTGATCAGACCCTGATCCACCGGGAGGCCTGGTCGTGAACTGGGCCACAGGGGCGTTGATCCCCGGAATACCCTCCAGGTAGACTCCAGTATCACTTGTGGTGCTAAGCAAGTCCCAGTACCACTTGTGATGTTAAGCAAGTCTCAGTACCACTTGTTGTAGTGCTAAGCAAGTCCCAATACCACTTGTTGTGGTGCTAAGTCCCAATACCACTTGTTGTGGTGCTAAGCAAGTCCCAATACCACTTGTGGTGCTAAGCAAGTCCCAATGCCACTTGTTGTGGTGCTAAACAAGTCCCAATGCCACTTGTTGTGGCGTTAAGCAAGTCCCAGTACCACTTGCGGTGCAAAACAGTGACAACGACACTGACATGTGCAGTGACATCTTGGTAACGACGTCACGGCCACGACTGGACGTCACGGCCACGACTCGACTTCAAGTATAACTTCTTGATAAAGTCCTGGAGGAAACGTGTTCCTCTCACAGCTGGGTGTCACACCTGTGTGAGCGAAACATCGTTTATTGGGGAAGGTTTCGGCACTACTTCCCTGTCTTATAAATCCGGGGAAAAAATCAAAGGCTCCGGGAATGTTTACAATATCACTGACTGTAAAAGTTATGGATTTTTTTCTCCAAAAAACGAGAAGCTATGTAAAAAATACACTTGGCAATTTTTGAATATAAAAAAAGTGACTGAAAATTTTGAATGGAAAAATTGTCCCAAAAGTTTTGATGGGAAAAAATGACAGGTTTTGGGCTAGAATAAAAAATCCTCTCAAAAATCTGTGAAAAAGGGGAACTGAAAATTTTGATCTGGCCAAATCTATACAAAAACAAAAAAACATATATTTTTATAAAACTGAATGAAACAGTTTGGAAAATATATAGAACCAAACTTAGAAATATATTGATTTTTTTTAAAAGGGAGTGACTTTAGAAGTCAGAAACTCGGGTCCAGGAGCTACAGCTCCAACTTTTAAAATCTGAGGTCACCTCGGGGAGTTCTGTCCAGTATCTGTATGTGTGAACGTGGTCCGAGAGCTAGAGACCATGGTAACCGGTGAGCCTCCCCCCTTTAGATAAATTGGGAAGGTCTGGACAGTATCTGAAAAGGTGACCAGGGCCGGGAGGTATAGCTCATCTAGGTTAAATTCCTTTCGGGTAAACTCGTGGTCCAAGAGCTAGATACCAACGGCAATGTGGAACGTTTAATGACTTTAATGTCTAGTGTGAAATGTAGTGAATAGTAACCATAGTGGCTGTTATCTTACACCTCTCTTTCCCTCACCCCTCCTTCCCCTCACCCCTCCTTCCCCTCACCCCTCACCCCTCCACCCTACTTCCCCTTACCCTTCCTTTCCCTCACCCATCTAATCATTTATTCTCTTATACTTCCTCTACCTCAAGCTTCCCCTCACCCGTCCTTTCCCCCACCCCTCATTTCCCTCATCACCCTTCCTTTCCCACACCCCTCATTTTCCCTGATCACCCCTCCTTTCCCATCACCTATCCTTTCCCCTCACCCATCCTTTCCCCTCACCCATCCTTTCCCCTCACCCTCCTTTCCCTCACCCATCCTTTCCCCTCACCCATCCTTTCCCTCACCCATCCTTTCCCTCACCCATCCTTTCCCCTCACCCATCGTTTCTCACATCGTCCCCTCACCCATCTTTCCCTCACCCATCCTTTCCCTCACCCATCCTTTCCCTCACCCATCCTTTCCCCTCACCCATCGTTTCCCTCACCCATCATTTCCCTCACCATCATTTCCCTCACCCATCATTTCCCCTCACCCATCCTTTCCCCTCACCCATCCTTTCCCTCACCCATCCTTTCCCTCACCCATCCTTTCCCTCACCCATCCTTTCCCTCACCCATCCTTTCCCTCATCCATCCTTTCCCTCATCCATCCTTTCCCTCATCCATCCTTTCCCCTCACCCATCGTTTCCCTCACCCATCGTTTCCCTCACCCATCGTTTCCCTCACCCATCCTTTCCCTCATCCATCCTTTCCCTCATCCATCCTTTCCCCTCACCCATCCTTTCCCTCATCCATCCTTTCCTCACCCATCCTTTCCCCTCACCCATCCTTTCCCCTCACCCATCCTTTCCCCTCACCCATCGTTTCCCCTCACCCATCGTTTCCCCTCACCCATCCTTTCCCCTCACCCATCCTTTCCCCTCACCCATCCTTTCCCCTCACCCATCCTTTCCCTCACCCATCCTTTCCCTCACCCATCGTTTCCCTCACCCATCCTTTCCCCTCACCCATCCTTTCCCTCACCCATCCTTTCCCTCACCCATCCTTTCCCTCACCCATCCTTTCCCTCACCCATCCTTTCCCTCACCCATCCTTTCCCTCACCCATCCTTTCCCCTCACCCATCCTTTCCCCTCACCCATCCTTTCCCCTCACCCATCCTTTCCCCTCACCCATCCTTTCCCCTCACCCATCCTTTCCCTCACCCCTGCTCTCTCCAGCCATCATAGACACTTGCCACCACGACTGCTCATCGTTGCTCACGCTTGAATCCTTGCTCGCTTCCCCTTCCCCTCCTCCCTCACCTCCCTCCCCTCACCTCCCTCCTCCCCTCCCTCCCTCCTCCTTATAGCCAACACAAGATGGGGAGGGGGTAGAAGGGGGGGTCGGCCAGCGCTTAATGACCCTTCAATGATGGTTATAATCTCTAACGAGGCCCCTGCTGAATCCTGGGAGGGGTAGGGGAAAGGAGAGGGAAAGGAGAGGGGAGGGGAGGAAGAGGGAGGCAGAGAGGGATCGAAGAGAAAGAGGAACAGACGTGAGGAAAAACAAGAAGGACAGGGTTTATGAGAGAGAGAGAGAGAGAGAGAGAGAGAGAGAGAGAGAGAGAGAGAGAGAGAGAGAGAGAGAGAGAGAGAGAGAGAAGAGAAAGAGAGAGAGAGAGAGAGAGAGAGACAGAGAGAGAAATCTTAAGACAGAAAACTTTCTGTTATTCTCTCTTCATCTCCTCTTTTAATCAACAATAATAAATGCCTCAACTCACTTTACAGTGGCGAGATGCAAGTCACCAGCACTTGACTGAAGCATCAGTCACCAGCACTTGACTGAAGCATCAGTCACCAGCACTTGACTGAAGCATCAGTCACCAGCACTTGACTGAAGCATCAGTCACCAGCACTTGACTGAAGCATCAGTCACCAGCACTTGATGACTGAAGCATCAGTCACCAGCACTTGACTGAAGCATCAGTCACCAGCACTTGACTGAAGCATCAGTCACCAGCACTTGCTGCATTCACTGGAAGCATCAGTCACCAGCACTGACTGACTCAGCACCAGCATGACTGAACATCAGTCAGCTTGACTGAAGCATCAGTCACCAGCACTTGTAACAGCCACTGAGACGATCAGTCACCAGCTGACTGAAGCATCAGTCCAGCATGATGACTGAAGCATCAGTCACCAGCACTTGATGACTGAAGCATCAGTCACCAGCACTTGATGACTGAAATATCAGTCACCAGCACTTGATGACTGAAGTATCAGTCAGCAGCACTTGATGACTGAAGCATCAGTCACCAGCACTTGATGACTGAAGCATCAGTCAGCAGCACTTGATGACTGAAATATCAGTCACAGCGATGACTGAAGATCAGTCACACTGACTGAAGCATCAGTCAGCAGCACTTGATGACTGAAGTATCAGTCACCAGCACTTGATGACTGAAGCATCAGTCAGCAGCACTTGATGACTGAAGCATCAGTCAGCAGCACTTGATGACTGAAGCATCAGTCAGCAGCACTTGATGACTGAAGCATCAGTCAGCAGCACTTGATGACTGAAGCATCAGTCAGCAGCACTTGATGACTGAAGCATCAGTCAGCAGCACTTGATGACTGAAGTATCAGTCACCAGCACTTGATGACTGAAGTATCAGTCAGCAGCACTTGATGACTGAAGTATCAGTCAGCAGCATGATGACTAAGCATCAGTCAGCGCATTGACTGAGTCATCGCAGTCAAGCAGCACTCTGATGACTGAAGCATCAGTCAGCAGCACTTGATGACTGAAGCATCAGTCAGCAGCACTGATGACTGAAGCATCAGTCAGCAGCACTTGATGAACTGAAGCATCAGTCAGCAGCACTTGATGACTGAAGCATCAGTCAGCAGCACTTGATGACTGAAGCATCAGTCAGCAGCACTTGATGACTGAAGCATCAGTCAGCAGCACTTGATGACTGAAGCATCAGTCAGCAGCACTTGATGACTGAAGCATCAGTCAGCAGCACTTGATGGATTCCGTAGACGAAGCATCAGTCAGCAGCACTTGATGACTGAAGATCAGTCAGCAGCACTGATGACTGAAGCATCAGTCAGCAGCACTTGATGACTGAAGCATCAGTCAGCAGCACTTGATGAATGAAGCATCAGTCAGCAGCACTTGATGACTGAAGCATCAGTCAGCAGCACTTGATGACTGAAGCATCAGTCAGCAGCACTTGATGACTGAAGCATCAGTCAGCAGCACTTGATGACTGAAGCATCAGTCAGCAGCACTTGATGACTGAAGTATCAGTCAGCAGCACTTGATGACTGAAGCATCAGTCAGCAGCACTTGATGACTGAAGATCAGTCACCAGCACTTGATGACTGAAGCATCAGTCAGCAGCCTGATGACTGAAGCATCAGTCACCAGCACTTGATGACTGAAGTCAGTCAGCAGCACTTGATGACTGAAGCATCAGTCAGCATTGATGACTGAAGCATCAGTCAGCAGCACTTGATGACTGAAGAATCAGTCAGCAGCACTTGATGACTGAAGCATCAGTCACAGCACTGATGACTGAAGATCAGTCAGCAGCATTGATGACTGAAGCATCAGTCAGCAGCACTTGATGACTGAAGCATCAGTCAGCAGCACTTGATGACTGAAGCATCAGTCAGCAGCACTTGATGATGAAGCATCAGTCAGCAGCACTGATGACTGAAGCATCAGTCAGCAGCATGATGACTGAAGCATCAGTCAGCAGCACTTGATGAATGAAGCATCAGTCAGCAGCACTTAATGAATGAAGCATCAGTCAGCAGCACTTGATGACTGAAGCATCAGTCAGCAGCACTTGATGACTGAAGCATCAGTCAGCAGCACTTGATGACTGAAGCATCAGTCACCAGCACTTGATGACTGAAGCATCAGTCAGCAGCACTTGATGACTGAAGCATCAGTCACCAGCACTTGATGACTGAAGCATCAGTCAGCAGCATTGATGACTGAAGCATCAGTCACAGCACTTGATGACTGAAGCATCAGTCAGCAGCACTGATGACTGAAGCATCAGTCAGCAGCACTTGATGACTGGAGCATCAGTCACCAGCACTTGATGACTGAAGCATCAGTCAGCAGCACTTGATGACTGAAGCATCAGTCAGCAGCACTTGATGACTGAAGCATCAGTCAGCAGCACTTGATGACTGAAGCATCAGTCAGCAGCACTTGATGACTGAAGCATCAGTCACAGCACTTGATGACTGAAGATCAGTCAAGCACTGATGACTGAAGCATCAGTCACAGCACTTGATGACTGAAGCATCAGTCAGCAGCCTTGATGACTGAAGCATCAGTCAGCAGCACTTGATGACTGAAGCATCAGTCAGCAGCATGATGACTGAAGCATCAGTCAGCAGACTTGATGACTGAAGCATCAGTCAGCAGCGACTGATGACTGAGCATCCGTCAGAGCACTTGATGAATGAAGCATCAGTCAGCAGCACTGATGATGAAGCATCAGTCAGCAGCACTTGATGACTGGAGCATCAGTCACAGCATGATGACTGAAGCATCAGTCAGCATCGATGACTGAAGCATCATTCAGCACTGATGATAGTCAGTCAGCAGCTTGATGACGAAGCATCAGTCAGCAGCACTTGATGACTGAAGATCAGTCAGCAGCACTTGATGACTGAGCATCAGTCACAGCATGATGACTGAAGCATAGTAGCATCATGAACAGCACATTAGCGCACTTGATGACTGAAGCATCAGTCAGCAGCAGCGATGATGAGCATCATCGAGCAGCAGCTGATGACTGAAGCATCAGTCAGCAGCATGATGACTGAAGCATCAGTCAGCCAGCACTTGATGACTGAAGCATCAGTCAGCAGCTGATGACTGAAGCATCAGTCAGCAGCCTTGATGACTGAAGCATCAGTCAGCAGCACTTGATGACTGAAGCATCAGTCACAGCACTTGATGACTGAAGCATCAGTCAGCAGCAGATGACTGAAGCATCAGTCAGCAGCACTGATGACTGAAGAATCAGTCAGCAGCACTTGTGACTGAAGCATCAGTCAGCAGCACTTTATGACTGAAGCATCAGTCAGCAGCACTTGATGACTGAAGCATCAGTCAGCAGCACTGATGACTGAAGCATCAGTCAGCAGCACTGATGACTGAAGCATCAGTCAGCAGCACTGATGAGAGCATCGTCAACACTTGATGATGAAGCATCAGTCAACAGATGAAGCATCAGTCAGCAGCACTTGACTGAAGCATCAGTCACAGCACTTGATGACTAAGCATCAGTCAGCCATGACTGTATCGACTGAGACAGCAGTCAGCAGCACTTATGACTGAAGCATCAGTCAGCAGCACTTGATGACTGAAGATCAGTCAGCAGCACTTGATGACTGGAGCATCAGTCACCAGATTGATGACTGAAGCATCAGTCAGCAGCACTTGATGACTGAAGCATCAGTCAGCAGCACTTGATGACTGAAGCATCAGTCAGCATGATGACTGAAGACATCAGTCAGCAGCACTTGATGACTGAAGCATCAGTCAGCAGCACTGATGACTGAAGCATCAGTCAGCAGCACTTGATGACTGAAGCATCAGTCAGCAGCACTTGATGACTGAAGCATCAGTCAGCAGCACTTGATGACTGAAGCATCAGTCACAGCACTTGATGACTGAAGCATCAGTCAGCAGCACTTGATGACTGAAGCATCAGTCAGCAGCACTTGATGACTGAAGCATCAGTCAGCAGCCTTGATGACTGAAGCATCAGTCAGCAGCACTTGATGACTGAAGCATCAGTCAGCAGCATGATGACTGAAGCATCAGTCAGCAGCACTGATGACTGAACATCAGTCAGCAGCACTTGATGACTGAAGCATCAGTCAGCAGCACTTGATGACTGAAGCATCAGTCACCAGCACTTGACTGAAGCATCAGTCAGCAGCACTTGATGACTGAAGCATCAGTCAGCAGCACTTGATGACTGAAGTATCAGTCAGCAGCACTTGATGACTGAAGTATCAGTCAGCAGCACTTGATGACTGAAGTATCAGTCAGCAGCAGCACTAATAACAGTTAAGAAGGCTCACCAACCTTCTGGGTTGAAGTCTCAACAGCATCACAAGTAATACATAATGGACTGGAATTACCACTGATGACTATGGTAGTGGCGCTATTGGTGGTAGTGGTGGTAGTGGTGGTTGTGGTGGTAGATGTAGTTGAGGTGGTTGTGATGGTTATGATGGTTGTGATGGTTATGATTGTTGTGATGGTTGTGATGGTAGTGATGGTAGCGGTGATAGATGTGGCTGAGGTGGTTGTGATGGTTATGATGGTTGTGATGGTTGTGATGGTTGTGATGGTTGTGGTGGTTGTGATGGTAGTGGTGGTTGTGATGGTAGTGGTGGTTGTGATGGTTGTGATGGAAGTGGTGGTTGTGATGGTTGTGATGGAAGTGGTGGTTGTGATGGTTGTGATGGTAGTGGTGGTTGTGATGGTTGTGATGGTAGTGGTGGTTGTGATGGTTGTGATGGTAGTGGTGGTTGTGATGGTTGTGATGGAAGTGGTGGTTGTTATGGTTGTGATGGAAGTGGTGGTTGTGATGGTTGTGATGGTAGTGGTGGTTGTGATGGTTGTGATGGAAGTGGTGGTTGTGATGGTTGTGATGGTAGTGGTGGTTGTGATGGTAGTGGTGGTTGTGATGGCTGTGATGGAAGTGGTGGTTGTGATGGTTGTGATGGTAGTGGTGGTTGTGATGGAAGTGGTGGTTGTGATGGTTGTGATGGTAGTGGTGGTTGTGATGGTTGTGATGGTAGTGGTGGTGTGATGGAGTGGTTGTGGTTGTGATGGAAGTGGTGGTTGTGATGGTTGTGATGGAAGTGGTGGTTGTGATGGTTGTGGTGGTAGTGGTGGTTGTGATGGTTGTGATGGTAGTGGTGGTTGTGATGGTTGTGATGGTAGTGGTGGTTGTGATGGTTGTGATAGAAGTGGTGGTTGTGATGGTTGTGATGGAAGTGGTGGTTGTGATGGTTGTGATGGTAGTGGTGGTTGTGATGGTTGTGATGGAAGTGGTGGTTGTGATGGTTGTGATGGTAGTGGTGGTTGTGATGGTAGTGGTGGTTGTGATGGCTGTGATGGAAGTGGTGGTTGTGATGGTTGTGATGGGAGTTGTGGTTGTGATGGAAGTGGTCGTTGTGATGGTTGTGATGGTAGTGGTGGTTGTGATGGAAGTGGTGGTTGTGATGGTTGTGATGGTAGTGGTGGTTGTGATGGTTGTGATGGTAGTGGTGGTTGTGATGGTTGTGGTTGTTGTGATGGTTGTGGTGGTTGTGATGGTTGTGGTGGTTGTGATGGTTGTGGTGGTTGTGATGGTAATGGTGGTTGTGATGGTAGTGGTGGTTGTGATGGTTGTGATGGTAGTGGTGGTTGTGATGGTTGTGATGGTAGTGGTGGTTGTGATGGTAGTGATGGTAGTGGTGGTTGTGATGGTTGTGATGGTAGTGGTGGTTGTGATGGTTGTGATGGTAGTGGTGGTTGTGATGGTAGTGGTGGTTGAGATGGTTGTGATGGTAGTGGTGGTTGTGATGGTAGTGGTGGTTGTGATGGTAGTGGTGGTTGTGATGATTGTGATGGTAGTGATGGTTGTGGTAGTAGTGGTGGTTGTGGAGATATGGGTAGTGGTGGTGGTGATGAAGAGAACATTGTTGGAGGGGAAGTGGGATTTTAATGGCGTGGAAGACGATTGTCAGGATGAAGATTGCTGTAGAAATGGTGATACAAATGATTTTAAGGGGGATGATGATGGAGAGAGTGGTAGCTATGGTTATTAAAAATGATGATGAGGATGGTGATCATGGGAGGGAGAGTGGTAATGTTATAATGATGGTGACGAGTGCACAGTGACTATTGATGGTTTTAATTGTGATTAATTACAGAAATTTGGTATGGCTATGGGAAACCCTCTGTATTGTTTGTTCTAATTAATGTTAATTTTTTTTTGTTTGAAACCAGAGTTTTTTAAGAAAAAAATATAACCTAATTATATAATATATATATATATATATATATATATATATATATATATATATATATATAATTAACGAAACTACGGATGGACGAGACTCGATCGAGCGTCATCTTGTCCCGCACCGTGGGAATCAGGACAACGTTCGCATCAATCCTACAAACAACATGAGCCTAGCGAACTAGGCTTGCTTCATGTTGCGGGGACAACAAAGACAATTTCAACGATAGTTGAATTACAAATCGGGTCCATCTCTTTGAAAGATCCTGTACTTCAATCATAAGTCTGTGTTGTTTTTTTGCTCTCGTGTTTCATTATGTCTGTGATGCCTTTTTGCTGTGTTATGTTGCTGTCTTATGTCTGTATTTTTTTTCATTATGTCTGCGATAGTTTTGTTGTGTTGTCTTGTCTAAGCGGAGACTACAGCTTATAGCTGCGTCCCAGCCATAGCACTGACAGCTATCACATACGTGTGTGTTAGTAGAGCTATCTCTCTCTATTAAGAGATTACAGTCACGTGACTCCAGCAAGTATGTGCGCCATCTTGACGGTCAAAATCGACGTTATCCTTCACTATTGTATATATGCCGTACGTATTTAACATAAGTCACTATTTAGTGCAGCAGTAACTAAGTATACGTATGTGACACTACATATTTATTATGTCTCACGAAATCGTAATTACACGATTGTAAACAAACCACGGAACGGGTGGGGTTTGAATCCGCGGCTTACGCACTGGCCTGGCGTTTAACGATTCACTCGCCATAGGTTAAACCACCACCCATTCCGTGGTTTGTTTACACGTTTATCATTATTATATGTAAAGAGCTAAACCCGTGAGAGTTATTCAGCGCACCTAGTTGTCTCTGCCTCCCTGTCTACATTACCTGCGCTCAGCACCCCGAGGTCTGAACGTAGCTTGCCTTCCTAGGCCAGACACGCGTTATGCATTATTGACAAACCAATTTACCTTTTTGGGATTCCCTTTTACACAGGCGTACGCGCGCGTGGTGGAGGTCGATATCCAGGATAAACCAAAATAAAACAAAGAAAATGTCGAACGTAATTTTCGTTTCTCAAATTGAAGTACAAGAATTTTAGACAAATAACCCGCTCGTAGGAGAGAGACGCTTATGACGCTCCCTCACTCTTGTGTGTTTTCAGACTCTCTGACCGCGGGTTCGAACCCCACCCGTGGTATGGTTTGTTTGCAATCGTGTCAGTACGATTTCGTGAGTCTTGTGTGTTAGACTTTGGAAATGGTCCAAGTCGGACCGAAACGTCGTCGTAAGCTCCTCACTCCTATGTGAGGGTTATTTATGTATTGTTCCAGTCACTGTATTGTGTCTTTTTGTTTATAAGAATTATTGTTGTCAAAGGAATAACAATTGAGTCTGAATTAAGTAGAACAGTTCAAACAGAAACAGTATCCATTATAAAGTGTCAATTAAAACACATTTATGGGGAGACAGACAGTGACAAGATCAACAAATTGTCACTGCTAGATTAAATATCCTTGCCAGTGTGTGGACAGAGACAGGGGCCACACACTGGTGTGTGGACAGAGATAAGCGCCACACACTGGTGTGGACAGAGACAGGGCCACACACTGGTGTGTGGACAGAGATAAGGGCCACACACTGGTGTGTGGACAGAGACAGAAGCCACACACAAGAACATTATATTTCAGTGTCCAAACCTCCAGCCACTTAGAACCACATCCAAGTAAACAATAGTGGAAATAGTAAATCACTTCACTCTGACCTCCGTCAGGAAACACTTGTCCTGTTTCCTGACAAACCTTACCTAACCTAACCTAACTCTGACCCCTGTAATCCATTATTTTGGCGGCCACACAATAAAGCTTTTAATGTTACATAATGTAAACACAAATTGCATAATATTATTATTAGTAATGTACGGTATTATGTTTCACGAGGTAAATATTATTGCTGCATTAACCTGAACTTGATCGCCAATATGGCGGAAACTCACTCTATGACGTCACAAACACAATACAGCAGTGCATGTTAAAGGGTACTTCTTGCTGTGCTCTGGTCATGGGGCTGACGACTACCACATTCCCATGTCTTAACAGACATTACCGTTTATAGTACCAACGGCACCACTGACTTTCTCCTGGAGAATGTGATATCAAATCAGGGAACTGGTGGGGTCTGAAACCATGGCAAGAGAGTCCCAAAAAATGATAGTCCAGTGCGTTAACCACTTGGCCAATAGTTGCCTCAATAGCAATAGGAGTTTCTGACCCTCTTCATATACAGGGGTTAGACGAAATAATATCAACACCTTGTTATATAACATTTCTCACTTTCAATATGGAATTGGTCCTCCATTTGCAGTTAAAACAACAAAAATTCATCGAGGAATTGATTCATAGACCATCTGAACAGTATCCAGGGAATGTTGAGCCATTCCTCAGGCAACACCTGCTCTAACTATTCCAAAAACGACGGTGCAGGAAATCGGTTCCTGAATTGTTGTTGCAACTGACTCCCTCAGATGCTCCATAATATTTAGATCCGGTGATTGTGGAGGACCCATCTAAGTGTTCAACTTCACTTCCATGTTCTTCATAACAGTTTTGAACAACTCTAGCAATGTGAATCATCTTGGAAGATAACATATTTAACACATATAACACACTTAAATTGATTATTCAGTCATTTGACAGTTCGACAATTCAGTCAGCAGGTATTTATATTTTGTCCAAAATTCAGTCAGCAGGTGTTTATATTTTGTCCAAAATTCAGTCAGCAGGTGTTTATATTTTGTCCAAAATTCAGTCAGCAGGTGTTTATATTTTGTCCAAAATTCAGTCAGCAGGTGTTTATATTTTGTCCAAAATTCAGTCAGCAGGTGTTTATATTTTGTCCAACAACTGATGATAAATAAAATGACTGAGGAAGAACAAAATCAATTAAATATTGGAAGACAAGAAAGACGTAATTATTAAACAGAGAAAATTCCATACAAGTGAAAATTGGAAACCGCGACGATGATTCGTAAGATGACAGATACAAAAGTGGTTTTTATTTAACAAAACCATAGAGAGTAAAAAATTTGTTGTCCTCTCCCAAAGAAAAAAATGAATGAATCTTCACTACATACCTTGAACCACCTGTTATACATCTGTTATATACCTGAAAGAAAAAAATCTTTATTTTTTAGAAAAACATATATATATATATATATATATATATGCTTTATTAATAGACAGAATACATTTATAAAACACACAAACATGAACATGAATACAATGGTACAATATGTCAAAGATTATGAATCTCCTCCAGCTCCTCCGAAGCCGGACGCGAGCCGAGTATGCAGCATGCGTTTCCCCTCTGGATGGCCACGCTGAGACGCTGGAACATGAACGTGGCTGCCCTTGGGTCCCTGGTGGTGTCGATGAGTCTGGAACCCAGCTCTTTAAGGAAACGTGTTGCATTTTTTCCCCACGCTCCCAAGGTCTCTGATCCCACTGGGACAAATTTATACTGTTGGCTTATGTCCCTGTACTTGCCAATCTTGTACTCCTCTCTGTGGTCAGCAGCTCCTCCCTGTCGCCCAACACTGTGATGGATGTAGGTGTCAGCCAGTGTCGACACAGGTATAATCCCATGCTAAGAGCTTGCCATTCTTCCAAGGATAGATGGTGATCCCGTCGGGGCGGTTTGCTGGGTTGTGGGCGTTGTTGGCTGCTAGTGATCGAGGCTCTCTCTCGGCTGGGCATCCAGCTGTAGCGAGGGTTCTCTTTATGATGTCGTTGACCTCATTGTGTCTTGCATGCCAACCCTTGGTTTTAGAACAGTTAAGACCATGTAGACCATATTGGTCGGCTTGCGCATCGCCGCAAATACACGTATATTCCGTGTGAATGGGGGCAGCAAGGCGCAGAGCCACTGCAATACGAAGGGTCTTAGGGTCCAGGCGTGTTCCCATGGCCGAAATGGGAACTGTTTGGAGGAAGTCCCCAGAGTGATGTGCACTCACGGCTAGGAGACGGGCAGTCTCCTGTCTGATGTTACGGCCCTGAGCATATTGGCAAGTATCTTTTCAACAATGGGGCTGTCCCAGCTTGACTGTTTGTAGGCCAGTTCTTCACTAGGTTTTGGTGTTGGAGCAGCAAGAGTCTCCCATTCAGTGATGGCACTGGTGTAGCTAGGGTCCTGTATTCCTGCTGAATCACTGAGGTTGTCTGGAAGGATTTGTTTTATTAGCTCATTTGATGCTATGGAAGAGGATAAGAAGGCTGGTAGGGCAATCTGTATGTATGTATGTATATGTATATAATCACATTTGCTTTAGTGACGCCTCAGAACAAGCGCTGTACACACACATACACACACACACACACACACACACATATACAATTACTGCTATAATGACCTGCTGGTAATTAGGCCTGGCTACCTATTAGCCCTGCAGAATAAATATCCAAGTCTAACTAACCTCTCCTCTGAGTAACAACCACAAACGGGAGGGGACGGGAGGACGACTTGACTGAGGACTAGTGACTGGAGGATGTCTTGACTACGGACTAGTGACTGGAGGACGACTTGACTGAAGACTAGTGATTGGAGGACGACTTGACCGAGGACTAGTGACTGGAGGACGACCTGACTGAGGACTAGTGACTGGAGGACGATTTGACTGTGGACTAGTGATTGGAGGACGACCTGACTGAAAACTAGTGACTGGAGGACGATTTGACTGTGAACTGGTTACTGGAGGACGACTTGACTGAGAACTGGTTACTGGAGGACGACTTGATTGAGAACTAGTGACTGGAGGACGACTTGACTGAGGACTAGTGATTGGAGGACGACTTGACTGAGAACTAGCGACTGGAGGACGACTTGACTGAGAACTAGCGACTGGAGGACGACTTGATATAGAACTAGTGACTGGAGGACGACTTGACTGAGAACTAGCGACTGGAGGACGACTTGACTGAGAACTAACGACTGGAGGACGAATTGATTGAGAACTAGCGACTGGAGGACGACTTGACTGAGAACTAACGACTGGAGGACGACTTGATTGAGAACTAGTGACTGGAGGACGACTTGACTGAGAACTAGCGACTGGAGGACGACCTGACTGAGAACTAACGACTGGAGGACGACTTGACTCAGAACTAACGACTGGAGGACGACTTGACTGAGAACTAACGACTGGAGGACGACTTGATTGAGAACTAGTGACTGGAGGACGACTTGACTGAGAACTAGCGACTGGAGGACGACTTGAGAACTAGTGACTGGAGGACGACTTGACTGAGAACTAGCGACTGGAGGACGACTTGACTGAGAACTAACGACTGGAGGACGACTTGATTGAGAACTAGCGACTGGAGGACGACTTGACTGAGAACTAACGACTGGAGGACGACTTGATTGAGAACTAGTGACTGGAGGACGACTTGACTGAGAACTAACGACTGGAGGACGACTTGATTGAGAACTAACGACTGGAGGACGACTTGACTGAGAACTAGTGACTGGAGGACGACTTGACTGAGAACTAGCGACTGGAGGACGACTTGATTGAGAACTAGTGACTGGAGGACGACTTGACTGAGAACTAGCGACTGGAGGACGACTTGACTGAGAACTAACGACTGGAGGACGACTTGATTGAGAACTAACGACTGGAGGACGACTTGATTGAGAACTAGTGACTGGACGAGGGTCAATAAGATCTCATGTCACCTATTTCATACCTTATATAATACATAAATCCCCAACGTATAATATACACATATAATATACACCTCTTTACAGAGATACATGTTTCAGTATACTATACATTGAGATAAAAACCTGTCAATATATATATATATATATTGGTTAATTAAATAGGTTTAAAGCCTGTCTACTACCCGAGGGTCATGACCTGTCAAGATCACTGCGTTCAATATAATAGTGTTGAAAGTAATTTCTCAGTGGATATACAAAGACATACACGTCATTAGTGTATATACAATTTCATACACATCTTAGTGTGTATACAATTTCATACACATCTCAGTGCATATAAGTATTACCGGCTCAGTGGAGCACTTTTAGTATTTCCATCGTTAGTATATCTCCTATTAGTATTACTAGTATATTTCCTATTACTATTGTTAGTATAACTGTTATTACTATTATTAGTGTATTAGTGTATATGTTATTAACATTAATATCAGGTAACTAAGAAAGCAGAGGAAAAAAAATTCCGTGAAATCATATATATATATATATATATATATATATATATATATATATATATAATTTTGTGTTGACTTTCTCCCTGGCGGCCGCCATCTTGGTGACGTCACAGTCAATGATAAACAACTCTATTTTCTTTCCTAATTTGAGTTCATATTTTCCTCGACCTTCTTTTTTTAACCGAATAATTATGCTATTTATTTTGTCCCAGTTTTTTCTTATTTACCCAGGTGTATATATATGTTTTTTATTTGGCTTTTTTCTTGCCTTTTTCTGGTTGCTTTTCATAGTTTCTAATTTTTTTTTGCTATTGTTTTTCTTTGTTTTTTTTTTTTTTTTCGATGTGGTGAATTGGCTGGTTCTGGAACTGAGGAACAAGAGCTAAAAATAGACTATAGGAAGTGGAAATCGTGATACTAGGGGAGATATGATCACGACATGAGACGATACTTACTGCAACAGACAAGGTAATGTGTCTCGGTGCAAGAGAAACTAGACAAGGTCACACACACACACACATGACTTGACCTCTGCAACCACAATTAGGTAAGTACAATTAGATGAGTACACACACACAAAACAGGCCATGTGTCAATCGACAAGTGCCTTTGACAACTAGTAATTCCTCCTACCACTACTACTGCACGCAATACACAATAGGCCAAGTATCTTTGACAACTAATAACTCCATACACACACACACGGGGCCAGGAGCTATGAATCGACCCCTGCAACCACAACTAGGTGAGTACACATACACACACAACACACACACACTCACACAGCCTCCAGCAATCTCTGAAGGTCGCTTGTGTAGTGTTCCCAGCAGTAGAAGAGAAAAAATGGATTCTGGACGACCAAAAAAGAAAAGGGGGAGGTAACGAATGAGAGAAACTACCTCGTGGAAAGTGTGTGAATGGAGCAAAAGAGTGAAATAGGTGCTAAGCAGATAACCCAGCGCAGGAAATAGTTTTAAATAGAGGGTAGTGAAAATCCGGACGAGAGGAGGGAGGTGGGTGAGTAGGGAGAGTGGCTTGTGCCTGGTCTCTCCCACACTTGATAACCTGACTGGTCAGGGATAACTGGCAAGCAAGATGCTGATACTTCACGTGGTGTGAGTGATGACGTTACTCACTGATGGTGAGGGTGTGAGTGATGACGTTACTCATTGATGGTGAGGAGTAAGGGTGTGAGTGACATTACACTCCACCAAAATCCACTGTTTACACTCTAACCTACCCCACCCCACCCATCCCCACCCTAACTCACCCCACCCTGACAATAACAATAACAACTGGTCGGACTAAATCAATAAAATAATGGTATACAACCCTCCACCGAACAACAGGAGACTAAGGGAGGACTATGATAATAACAGAGAGACAATACACACATAAACAAAGTAACTCGCGAAAGAACAAATCAAAACGTTTGATTCTATGAGACTTCAGCAGCAGAAAAGTCAGCTGTGAGAAACGTAGAACAAAGCTCTTCAAAACAGCAACGAAGAGCTTCGGAGAGAGCAAAGCTCTTGGAAACAGTAAAGAAGAGCTTCATGAGCAAAGGGAGAACACCAGAGGGTAACGAACCAGCGAGACGTGGAGAAAGACACTTACACTTCGGTACATTTATCCAATGAAACGTTTCGCCACGAGTGGTTTCAAGGCGTGAACTCTACCTACTGGAAGCCTCCTTAGCCACGTCTTGCAAGTATTAGAGGGGTAAGCCAGTGGAAGGCCTCGGTCAGATGACCAAAAAACTCCAGCTGCGAGTCATCATATAACTAAGACCCGCGTCAGGAAACACTTGTCATGTTTCCTGACGAACCTTACCTAACCTAACATTACAGATATCACTATACATTTACAAGTGACTCAGCGAGACTTACCCTCGTCTTATGTAAGATAAGCACAGCACTGGTAAAGAAAAATCAGAATGAAGAACCACTAGGAACCAGTGACCTTACAAAACTAATTACCTCACGGAAGTGAGACCGGAGAGAGAGAGAAAAAATGAAGGGAGAGGCAGAAGAGAAACCAGACTACAAAATTTTAATAATAATAATAATCCGTTTTTCTACAGTACATGTACAAGGTATACAGACCATAGCTGAGATCAATGACATACTACTATATAGAAATACAGTGAGAAAGAGAACGTCCGAGGAGTCAACAAAGTCGATGTTTGTTGTAATGGAAAGTTCGGGGAGGCAACGATAATATTCTTACCTAAATTAAAGAGAAAGAATACGAAGAACATAGGTTAACCAGGAATGTAAAGAAGCAGAGAGAAGATGCAAAGAATGATGAAAGGAAAAAAAGATCTATAAATAACTGTACTAATATAAAGAAAGTGGGAAGATCATTTTAAAACGACATTGCAACAGAGACTAACATGGTACCGGACACAAATAACCCGCCCACGGGAGAATCAACTGACAGTCCAAGTCAGACCGAAACATCAACATATTGTTCCCGTCACAGTATTGTGCCGTTTTTATTATTTATGTGATCGTAATTCCTTTATAGTGTTATAAGAAACTGAAAGTAAAACAGTAAATGAAAAAGACTAAAATAAAAAGATGGGGAGATCTGACGGAGTATGATAAAAAAATATATATAACGACGTGTGTGAAGAAATGAAGGTACAGGGAGGTATTCGCCAGAATGTGGTTTCTTCAGTCCAGAGAGAGGTGAAAGATAAGGAGGAGTTTGAAGGAATCAGTCCCTCGATGTGTTCAGTCCAACAATCTTGATAAAACTGCAGCATATTCTAGGAGATGGAGCTTATATACTGCAGACAAGCGGTTGTTTATATCGTTTATCCGGGAAGGTATTCAGAGTCAAGCTGGGGAAAATAACTCAACAGTGACACCGAAGAAACAATCCAAACTACCATGAAAAAAGTGCAGAAACTACCCGACAAACTTGACACAACAAAAACCATGGGGTTTGACCCGTCACCACGGGAGCGGAGGGGGAAAAAAAAAGCCAGAAATACTGAGTGGTTCTATAACAAGTATCTTAAACAAGTTACTTGAGACGGAGAAGCTGACATAAATCTAGGAAAAGGATAATGATGTAACTAAATATTCAATAAAAAAGAAGAGAGGCAGGAAGCCCTGAAGTAGAGACCTACGTCACTGACATCATCACCGACGTATAATATCAAGTGTTCTTGGTAAGACTGTGAGGAGGGGGGGGGGATTAGTTGAGCACACAGAGGAAAGGATTTATCATAGGGAACAAGGACGGATTAAGAACAGGAAATCATATTAACAAATCTTCTGGAGTTCTAAGATGGAGTTGCAGAGATGAAACAAGAACGGACGGCTGGGGTCAGTGTACTCACCTATTTGTGGTTGCAAGGGTCGATTCATAGCTCCTGGCCCCGCCTCTTCACTGATTGCTACTAGGTCCTCTCTCTCCCTGCTCCATGAGCTTTATCAAACCTAGTCTTAAAACTATGTATGGTTCCTGCCTCCACTATGTCCCTTTCCAGGCTATTCCACTTCCTGACAACTCTATGACTGAAGAAATACTTCCTAACATCCCTTTGACTCATAGGAGTCTTCAACTTCCAATTGTGACCACTTGTTTCTGTGTCCCCTCTCTGGAACATCTTGTCTCTGTCCACCTTATCTATTCCTCGCAGTATTTTATATGTCGTTATCATATCTCCCCTAACCCTCCTGTCCTTTAGTATCGTCAGGCCGATTTCCCTTAACCTTTCTTCGTAGGACAATTCCCTTAGCTCTGGGACTAGTCTTGTTGCAAACCTTTGCACTTTCTCTAATTTCTTAAGGTGCTTGACCAGGTGTGGGTTCCAAACTGGTGCTGCATACTCCAGTATGGGCCTGACGTATATGGTGTACAGTCTCTTGAATGATTCCTTAGTGAGGTATTGGAACGCTATTCTTAGATTTGCCAGCCGCCCGTATCTGATTGATGTGTGCCTCAGGAGATGTGCTCGGTATTATACTCACCCCAAGATCTTTTTCCTTGAGTGAGGTTTGAAGTCTTTGGCCACCTAGACTATACTCTGTCTGCGGTCTTCTTTGCCCTTCCCCGATCTTCATGACTTTACATTTAGCAGGGTTAAATTCAAGGAGCCAGTTACTGTACCAGGCTTGTAGCCTGTCCAGGTCTCTTTGTAGTCCTGCCTGATCCTCGACTGATTTAATTCTTCTCATTAACTTCACATCATCTGCAAACACGGACACTTCTGAGTCTATCCCTTCCGTTATTTCATTCACATATACCAAAAACAGTACAGGTCCTAGGACTGACCCTTGTGGAACCCCATTCGTCACAGGTGCCCACTCTGACACCTCGTCACGTACCATGACTCGTTGTTGCCTCCCTGTCAGATATTCTCTGATCCATTGCAGTGCCTTTCCTGTTACGTGTGCCTGTTCCTCTAGCTTTTGCATTAACCTCTTGTGAGGAACTGTGTCGAACGCCTTCTTGCAGTCCAAGAAAATGCAGTCTATCCACCCCTCTCTCTCTCATGTCTTACTTCTGTTACCTTGTCATAAAACTCCAGCAGGTTTAAGTTTGTGACAGGCGAAGGCACAGAATAACGGAGCAGCTACAGGAGGCCAATATCTCTGAAATACGTAGGGAGACACTAGTCAGAGAAATAGCAAACATCGAATTAAAACTAAAGGAATCTTATAGGAATCAAGAGACACAGGAAGAACTAAGAGCCATAAATGAAATTGAAAGAAACCCTAAGTATTTCTTTTCCTATGCAAAATCAAAGTCGAGAACAACAACCAGTATTGGGCCCCTACTTAAACCGGATGGGTCCTACACAGATGACAGCAAGGAAATGAATGAGTTACTTAAATCCCAGTATGACTCAGTCTTTAGCGAGCCACTAACCAGACTGAAAATCGAAAACCTAAATGGTTTTTTTATGAGAGTGCCACAGAACTTGACAGACGCATGCCTTTCTGACATCATCACGACGCCAAATGACTTCGAAAAGGCAATAAATGACATGCCCATGCACTCCGCTCCAGGCCCAGACTCATGGAACTCCGTGTTCATCAAGAACTGCAAGAAGCCCCTATCACTGCTTTTAACATCCTATGGAGAGGGAGCATGGACACTGGGATCGTCCCGCAGCTACTAAAAACAACAGACATAGCCCCGCTCCACAAAGGGGCAGTAAAGCAATACAAAGAACTACAGACCAATTGCGCTAACGTCCCATATCATAAAAATCTTTGAAAGGGTTCTAAAAGCAAGATCGCCACCCATCTTGATACCCATCAATTGCACAACCCAGGACAGCATGGGTTTAGAGCAGGCCGCTCCTGTCTGTCCCAACTACTGGACCACTACGACAAGGTCCTGGATGCTCTAGAAGATAAACAGAATGCAGATGTTATATACACAGATTTTGCAAAAGCCTTTGACAAGTGTGACCATGGTGTAATAGCACACAAAATGCGTGATAAAGGCATAACAGGAAAAGTTGGTAGATGGATCTATAATTTCCTAACACGTAGAACACAAAGAGTAGTAGTCAACAGAGTAAAGTCTGAGGCAGCTACTGTGAAAAGCTCTGTTCCACAAGGCACAGTACTTGCTCCCATCCTATTCCTCATCCTCATATCAGACATTGACAGGGATATAAGCCACAGTGCTGTGTCTTCCTTTGCAGATGACACCCGAATCTGTATGACAGTGTCCACCGTTGAAGACACTGCAAGACTCCAAGCAGACATAAACCAAATCTTTAAATGGGTTGCAGAAAACAATATGAAGTTCAATGATGAGAAATTTCAATTACTCAGATACGGAAAACGTGAAGAAATTAAAATCTCATCGGAGTACAAAACTAATTCCAACCACACAATAGAGCGAAAAACTAATGTCAAAGACCTGGGAGTGATCATGTCAGAGGATCTCACCTTCAAGGACCATAACAATGTAGCAATTGCATCTGCTCGAAAAATGACAGGATGGATAATGAGAACCTTCAAAACCAGGGATGCCAAGCCCATGTTGACACTTACAGATCGCTTGTTCTATCTAGACTGGAATATTGCTGCACACTAACTGCACCTTTCAAGGCGGGTGAAATTGCTGACCTTGAAAATGTGCAGAGAACCTTCACCGCACGCATAAGTGCGATAAACCACCTCAACTACTGGGAACGCTTGAATTTCCTAAACCTGTACTCACTAGAACGCAGGCGGGAGAGATACATTATTATATACACATGGAAAATTTTCGAGGGCTTAGTACCAAACTTGCACACAAAAATCACTCCCTACGAAAGCAAAAGACTCGGCAGGCGATGTAACATCCCCCAATGAAGAGCAGGGGTGCCACTAGCACGTTGAGGGACAACACAATAAGTGTGAGGGCCCAAGATTGTTCAACTGCCTCCCAGCATACATCAGGGGATTACCAACAAGCCCCTGGCTGTCTTCAAGCAGGCACTGGACAGGCACCTCAAGTCGGTACCTGATCAGCCGGGCTGTGGTTCGTACGTTGGACTGCGTGCGGCCAGCAGTAACAGCCTGGTTGATCAGGCTCTGGTCCAACAGGAGGCCTGGTCACAGACCGGGCCGCGGGGGCGTTGACCCCTGGAATTCTCTCCAGGTAGACTCCAGGTAGACAGGATTTTCCTTCCCTGAAACCGTGCTGGTTGTCGTTTATAAGCTTGTGTCTTTCTATGTGCTCCACCACTCTCCTCCTGATGATCTTCTCCATGACTTTGCATACTATACACGTCAGTGACACCGGTCTGTAGTTTAATGCCTCGTGTCTGTCTCCTTTCTTAAAAATTGGGACTACATTTGCTATCTTCCATACCTCAGGTAGTTGCCCAGTTTCAATAGATGTGTTGAAGATTTGTGTTAGTGTGTGTGTGTGTGTGTGTACTCACCTAGTTGTACTCACCTAGTTGTGGTTGCAGGGGTCGAGTCATAGCTCCTGGCCCCGCCTCTTCACTGGCCGCTACTGGGTCACGCTTCCTTCTCCATGAGCTTTATCATACCTCTCCTTAAATCTATGTATGGAACCTGCCTCCACTACATCGCTTCCCAAGCTATTCCACTTCCCGACCACTCTATGACTGAAGAAATACTTCCTAACATCCCTGTGATTCATTTGAGTCTTCAACTTCCAATTGTGTCCCCTTGTTGCTGTGTCCCATCTCTGGAACATTCTGTCTCTGTCCACCTTGTCTATTCCTCTCAGTATCTTATATGTCGTTATCATGTGTCCCCTATCTCTCCTGTCCTCCAGTGTCGTCAGGTCGATTTCCCTTAACCTCTCCTCGTAGGACATACCCCTTAGCGCCGGGACTAGTCTTGTTGTAAACCTTTGCACTTTCTCTAGTTTCTTTACGTGCTTGGCTAGATGTGGGTTCCAAACTGGTGCTGCATACTCTAGTATGGGCCTAACGTACACAGTGTACAGGGTCTTGAACGATTCTTTATTAAGATGTCGGAATGCTGTTCTTAGGTTTGCTAGGCGCCCATATGCTGCAGCAGTTATTTGGGTGATATGTGTGTGTGTGTGTGTGTGTGTGTGTGTGTGTGTGTGTGTGTGTGTTCGTGCCGAATGGGTAAAATTTGTGATTTTGGCTTAAATAGCAACGCTCAGCTTATAGCAGTCACCACCACCACTGATATCAGTCATATCACCACAACCACCACCACCTGCAACATAAGCATCACCACCATCTGTCAGAATAATAACAGTAGCAGCAACACTAGTAACAGCAAGACAGCAGCAACACAATAGCAGCAGTGGCAGCAACAACAGCAGCAGCAATGGCAAAAGCAACACTAACATTATGAGTGGAATATTCCGAGTATGTCAGATTTTAGTTGGATACATCACACAACCACTTCTTGCACTTAATCTAATCGACAAGGCCGGCAGTTATAAACAGTGCAGTTGCAAGAGCCCCCAGCTATACTCGGAATGACTGCCTCTTCTGAAAGCAAACCAGTCTGGGTGAGGGAGCTAACTCCAGATGAATTAACGTGACACTTACACCTCTTCTCTGGGGTCAGTCTCTCACTTGCATAGCTGATTACACACATAGTCTCTTGTACGAGTTTATAAACCACTTTGCTCTCTCTCTCTCTCTCTCTCTCTCTCTCTCTCTCTCTCTCTCTCTCTCTCTCTCTCTTCTCTCTCTCTCTCTCTCTCTCTCTCCTCTCTCTCTCTCTCTCTCTCTCTCTCTCTCTCTCTTCGCTCTCTCTCTCTCTCTCTCTCTCTCTACCTACCTACATTGCAGCTCAATTGCACAATCTGTAAATATCATAAATGTTGCATTTATTACTCTTGGTTCGTTCCTTGCCTGGAGACTTGATTATCGCCAGGAACTGCAAGTGTTTCGTTTATACCTGTTTTTGTAATAAGGAACAATAGCAGCAGCAACAACAATAGCAGAAGCAGTAACAACAGCAGCAGCAGAAGCAACAACAGCCGCAGCAGCAGCAGCAGGAGGAGACACAAAATTATTCACAAGAACATTATCGAGCCATCCTGCACGGTGTCTCCCTACATTTTTGGGCGGCCGTGTCTCTGTCCTTGGTGGACGTGTATTACAACCTCGTCCGTGACTGGTACACACTCGTCCGTGGCTGGTACACACACGTCCGTGGCTGGTACACACACGTTCGTGGCTGGTACACACACGTCCGTGGCTGGTACACACTCGTCCGTGGCTGGTACACACTCGTCCGTGGCTGGTACACACACGTTCGTGGCTGGTACACACACGTCCGTGGCTGGTACACACTCGTCCGTGGCTGATACACACTCGTCCGTGGCTGGTACACACTCGTCCGTGGCTGGTACACACACGTCCGTGGCTGGTACACACACGTCCGTTGCTGGTACACACACGTCAGTGGCTGGTACACACTCGTCCGTGACTGGTACACACTCGTCCGTGACTGGTACACACACGTTCGTGGCTGGTACACACACGTCCGTGGCTGGTACACACTCGTCCGTGGCTGGTACACACTCGTCCGTGGCTGGTACACACTCGTCCGTGGCTGGTACACACGTCCGTGGCTGGTACACACTCGTCCGTGGCTGGTACACACTCGTCCGTGGCTGGTACACACACGTCCGTGGCTGGTACACACACGTCAGTGGCTGGTACACACACGTCAGTGGCTGGTACACACTCGTCCGTGGCTGGTACACACTCGTCCGTGACTGGTACACACACGTCCGTGGCTGGTACACACTCGTCCGTGGCTGGTACACACTCGTCCGTGGCTGGTACACACTCGTCCGTGGCTGGTACACACACGTCCGTGGTTGGTACACACTCGTCCGTGGCTGGTACACACTCGTCCGTGGCTGGTACACACTCGTCCGTGACTGGTACACACACGTCCGTGGCTGGTACACACACGTCCGTGGCTGGTACACACACGTCCGTGGCTGGAACACACTCGTCCGTTGCTGGTACACACTCGTCCGTGGCTGGTACACACATGTCCGTGGCTGGTACACACTCGTCCGTGGCTGGTACACACACGTCCGTGGCTTGTACACTCGTCCGTAGCTGGTTCATACTCGTCCGTGGCTGGTACACGCACGTCCGTGGCTGGTGCACACTCGTCCGTGGCTGGTGCACACTCGTCCGTGGCTGGTACTCACTCGTCCGTGGCTGGAACACACTCGTCCGTTGCTGGTACACACTCGTCCGTGGCTGGTACACACACGTCCGTTGCTGGTACACACTGTCCGTGGCTGGTACACACGTCCGTGGCTGGTACACTCGTCCGTAGCTGGTACATACTCGTCCGTGGCTGGTACACGCACGTCCGTGGCTGGTGCACACTCGTCCGTGGCTGGTGCACACTCGTCCGTGGCTGGTACTCACTCGTCCGTGGCTGGTACACACTCGTCCGTGGCTGGTACTCACTCGTCCGTGGCTGGTACTCACTCGTCCGTGGCTGGTACACACTCGTCCGTGGCTGGTACTCACTCGTCCGTGGCTGGTACACTCGTCCGTAGCTGGTACATACTCGTCCGTGGCTGGTATACGCACGTCCGTGGCTGGTGCACACTCGTCCGTGGCTGGTACACTCGTCCGTGGCTGGTACATACTCGTCCGTAGCTGGTACACGCACGTCCGTGGCTGGTGCACACTCGTCCGTGGCTGGTACACACACGTCCGTGGCTGGTACTCACTCGTCCGTGGCTGGTACTCACTCGTCCGTGGCTGGTACTCACTCGTCCGTGGCTGGTACACACTCGTCCGTGGCTGGTACTCACTCGTCCGTGGCTGGTACACCCGTCCGTAGCTGGTACATACTCGTCCGTGGCTGGTACACACACGTCCGTGGCTGGTACACACTCGTCCGTGGCTGGTACACACACGTCCGTGGCTGGTACACACACGTCCGTGGCTGGTACACACTCGTCCGTGGCTGGTACACACTCGTCCGTGGCTGGTACACACTCGTCCGTGGCTGGTACACACACGTCCGTGGCTGGTACACACCGTCCGTTGCTGGTACACACGTCAGTGGCTGGTACACACTCGTCCGTGGCTGGTACACACTCGTCCGTGACTGGAACACACGTTCGTGGCTGGTACACACCCTCCGTGGCTGGTACACACTCGTCCGTGGCTGGTACACACTCGTCCGTGGCTGGTACACACTCGTCCGTGGCTGGTACACACTCGTCCGTGGCTGGTACACACTCGTCCGTGGCTGGTACACACTCGTCCGTGGCTGGTACACACTCGTCCGTGGCTGGTACACACGTCCGTGGCTGGTACACACACGTCAGTGGCTGGTAACACACGTCAGTGGCTGGTACACACTCGTCCGTGGCTGGTACACACTCGTCCGTGACTGGTACACACGTTCGTGGCTGGTACACACGTCCGTGGCTGGTACACACTCGTCCGTGGCTGGTACACCTCGTCCGTGGCTGGTACACACTCGTCCGTGGCTGGTACACACTCGTCCGTGGCTGGTACACACGTCCGTGGCTGGTACACACACGTCCGTGGCTGGTACACACTCGTCCGTGGCTGGTACACACTCGTCCGTGGCTGGTACACACTCGTCCGTTGCTGGTACACACTCGTCCGTGGCTGGTACACACACGTCCGTTGCTGGTACACACTCGTAGAATTTTATTTTCTTTAACATATATAAAATTAATTTTTTTTTTGGTTGTCAAATTTTAATATTCCTGTTTTTAAAATATATTTTTTTGGATGTTTAATCACTATGTTGTGTTTTTATTGGTAATAAAGGCTGAAGAAGTAGTTCCTAACATCCCTGTGACTCACAAACTTGAAGACTCAGGTGAGTCACAGGGATGTTAGGAAGTATTTCTTCAGCCATAGAGTTGTTAGGAAGTGGAATAGTCTTGGAAGTGATGTAGTGGAGGCAGGATCCATACATAGCTTTAAGACGAGGTATGATAAAGCTCATGGAGCGGGGAGTGACACCTAGTAGCAAGGAGTGAAGAGGCGGGGCCAGGAGCTGTGATTCGACCCCTGCACACACACACACACACACACAACACACACACAACTCACACGCACACACAACACACACACAACAAACACACACAACACACACACACATATACACACACAACTCACACACACACACACAACTCACACACACAAAACTCACACACACAACACACACACACAAATACACACACACTCACACACAAACACACACAACACACACAACACACACACACACACACACAACACACACACAACACACACACATACGCACACGCGCGCGCGGGAGCACCCAACACTGCAACAAGGAACAAATAAAGTGTAGAGGGAGGACGAAGGGGTTAAAGGGGGTCTCCTAGGGGGTAGTGGAGGGGAGGGAGGGAGTGGAAGGGTAACTGAAGAGGGGGGTGTTGTTGTGATGGGTGAGGGGAGGATAGAGTGGGGGGTGGTGGAGATGGTGGGGGTGATATCCAACATGGCCGCCACTGCTGGTAACCATGGTAACGGGACGCCATTTTTTTCCCCGCCATCAGAGAGGCCTTTTTTTTTTTTTCTTCCCCGCCAAGTATAACGACGCCATTTTCCCATTTTCTGGCATTTTCCGCGTTTTCTGTCGCCGATGTTGATACCAGGCCAGGGCGGCGGCGGCGGCGGCGGTGGCGACGGCGGTGGCGACGGCGGCGGCGGTGGTGACGGCGGCGGATGCGGCATAAGGAAAATAAATCCAGAGGGAGAGATGAATGAGTGAAGGAGAGGCGAGAAGAAGATGAGCTAAGGGAAAGAAAGGTGAGAGAAATGAAGGTGAGAGAAAGGAAGGTGAGAGAAAGGTAGTAGAGAAAAGGTGAAAGTGAGGTGAGAAAAAGGGAGGTAAAAGAGAGATGAAAGTTTAGTGAGAGGTGAGAGAAAGGTAAGCGAGAGAGAGAGAGAGAGGTGAGACAAGAGTATTACAATATAAGAGCCTCTCCTCACATGAAGAACGTACTGTGTTGAACGTTCTCGTGTACAGAAGCCACCACCCCGCTGCCAGACGTATCCCCCAACCTTGATGTTGTACTCTGATTCTTATGACTTAATTACAGGTTGTCTAGACTTATTTAACCTTAAACTAAAATAATTCAAAATTTTAAACATACAATACACACTACACACACACACACACACACACACACACACACACACACACACACACACACACACACATACACACAACACACACACACAACACACACACACATACACAACATACACACACACACACACACACACACACACACACACACACACACAACATACACACAACACACACACACAACACACACACAAACACACACACACATACAACACACACAACACACACACAAACACACACACATACACACACACAACACACACACACACACACACAACACACACACACATACACACACACAACACACACACACACACACACACAACACACACACACAACACACACAACACACCAGAGAGGGGACACAGAAACAAGGGGTCATAATTGGAAGTTGAAGACTCCTATGAGTCAAAGGGATGTTAGGAAGTATTTCTTCAGTCATAGAGTTGTCAGGAAGTGGAATAGCCTAGACAGCGACATAGTGGAGGCAGGAACCATACATAGTTTTAAGACTAGATTTGATAAAGCTCATGGAGCAGGGAGAGAGAGGACCTAGTAGCAATCAGTGAAGAGGCGGGGCCAGGAGCTATGAATCGACCCCTGCAACCACAAATAGGTGAGTACACACACACACAACATACACACAACATACACACACACAACATACACACACATACACACAACATACACACACACAACATACACACACATACACACATACACATACACACACATACACACACACACACAAAGCTCATGGAGCAGGGAGAGCAAACTCAGTAGCGGACAGCAAAGAGGAGGGGCCGGGAGCTGAGTCTCGACCCTTGCAACCACAATTAGGTGAGTACAATTAGGTGAGTACACATACACACACACACAACATACATACAACACACACACACACACACACACACACACACACACACACACACACACACACACACCCTCTAGTACCCAAATCCTCTCTCTCCCCACCTCTACCTGTCTCCTCTCTCTAGTCCCCTAATCCCCCCCCTCTCTCTCTTTATCTACCTCTCCCCTTTCTCTTGCACTCCCCCCCCCAAAAAAAAAATGGTGGTAGGGACTCGCAGGACCCAGGGACCAGAGGAGAACGGCTCTGGTAAGGAAGAATGGATGAAAGAGCAGTGCAAAAGGATCGAACAAGAGTGGGAGAGAAAACTAGGAGAGCTTTCTGCAAAGATGGAGAGAGAGCTTTCTGTGAAACTGGAAAAGAGGTTGGAGGAGGAGAAGAAGAACTGGGAGTCACATGCTGAAGATGCAGTAACCAGGATAAGGGGGCCCATCGGGAAGGAAGATGTAACTTACGCTACGGCCGTATCTGCCTACCAAGCAGGGCTAAGGAGCGAAGGGGGTGAGAAGCTGAGAGCAGGTGGAGAGGGGAATAGGGCAAATGCAGAGGAACGATCATGCCACCAAGAGCGACAGGAAAAAAGAAGGGAGAAACAGGAGCCTGAGCTGCAGAGGGAAAGGCAATGGGAGGAGGAGAGGGCAAAGGCAGTGTTTATTCGTGGGCTGAAGGAGAGAGAGGGAAGGACACACACTGAAAGACGGCAGGCAGAAAGAAAGGAGATTGAGAGCATACTCAAAGAAATAGGTGAAGAAGACATGTCCGAGATTGTAAATTTTCAGAGAATAGGGGGGTACTTGAGGGAAAGAAAACGACCGCTCAAGCTGATTCTCAGGACAGAAACAGAGAGAGACAGAATCCTCCAAGAGAAACCACGATTGAAGGAAACGGAAGAATACAGGAGGGTGTTCCTAGACCGGGACAGAACAAAAACAGAACGACAGCAGCTGAGGGAGAGGACACAAAGGCGAAAGGATCGAGGAGGAGGGACAAGGACAGAATCAGAAGAGGACAACCAGAGCAGGGTGGAGCAACAAGAACAAGCACACACAGAACCATCCCAAACACCCAACAACCAAGCACACTATCCCAACACAAACTACAACCAACAATCTCAGCCCCCACCCAACACTCCACTATAGAATCCCACAGTACACCACCAGGTCCCCCACCCTCACAGACCCCCCAAAACACAGTAGTAGAGAGGAAACTGAAGGTATGGTACACCAATGCTGATGGAATAACAAATAAGTGGGAGGAGTGGCACGAAAGAGTCAAAGAGACATCACCAGACATAATAGCTCTCACAGAAACCAAGCTCACAGGTATGATAACAGATGCCATCTTTCCAATGGGATACCAGATCCTGAGGAAAGACAGAGGGAACAGAGGGGTGGAGGAGTGGCACTGCTGATCAAAAACCGATGGGATTTTGACGAGCTGGAGAGAGGAGACAGAGGAGAACCTGGGGATTACATAGTAGGGATGCTACAGTCTGGAGGTCCCAAGGTGGTAATTGCAGTGATGTATAACCCACCACAGAACAGCAGGAGGCCAAGGCAAGAGTATGATGAGAGTAACAGAGCGATGATTGACACACTGGCAGAAGTGGCCAGAAGGGCTCGTGCGAGCAGGGCGAAGCTACTGATCATGGGTGACTTCAACCATAAGGAAATTGATTGGGAGAACTTGGAGCCACATGGGGGCCAAGAAACGTGGAGGGCTAAGATGCTGGAGGTGGTACTGGAAAATCTCATGTACCAACACGTAAGGGACACTACCAGAGAGAGAGGAAATGACGAACCAGCGAGACTGGACCTAGTATTCACCCTGAGTAGTGCAGATATTGAGGACATCACACATGAAAGCCCCCTTGGGGCCAGTGATCATATGGTTCTAAGTTTCGAATACATAGTAGAGTTACAAGTGGAGGGGGAAGCAGGAAGGGCTGCACAAATGAAGCCAAACTACAAGAAAGGTGACTATGTGGGCATGAGGAACTTCCTGCACGGAGTTCAGTGGGACAGAGAGATGGCAGGGAAGTCAGTAGACGAGATGATGGAATATATGACAACAATTTGCAAGGAAGCTGAGGAGAGGTTTATACCCAAGGGTAACAGGAGAAGCGAAAAAGACAGGATGAGCCCATGGTTCACCCAAAGGTGCAGGGAAGCCAAAACCAAGTGTGCAAGGGAATGGAAGAGGTACAGAAGGCAAAGAACCCCGGAGAATAAGGAGAGCAGTCGTAGAGCCAGAAATGAATATGCATAGATCAGAAGGGAGGCCCAAAGACAGTACGAGAATGACATAGCAGCGAAAGACAAATCTGACCCAAAGCTGCTGTACAGCCACATCAAGAGGAGAACAACAGTCAAGGACCAGGTGATCAGGCTGAGGAAGGAAGGAGGGGAGGTCACAAGAAATGACCGGGAAGTGTGTGAGGAGCTCAACATGAGATTCAAAGAAGTGTTCACAGAGGAGATAGAAGGGCCTCCAGAAAGGAGGAGAGGTAGGGTACACCATCAAGTGCTGGACACAATACACACAAATGAGGAGGAAGTGAAGAGGCTACTAAGCTAGCTAGATACTTCAAAGGCGATGGGGCCAGATAACATCTCTCCATGGGTCCTGAGAGAGGGAGCAGAGGAGCTATGTGTACTCCTAACAACGATCTTCACCACATCTATCGAAACAGGGCAACTACCTGAGGTTTGGAAGACAGCAAATGTAGTTCCAATTTTTAAAAAACGAGACAGGAACGTAGCACTAAACTACAGACCAGTGTCACTGACATGTATAGTATGCAAGGTCATGGAGAAGATAGTCAGGAGAAGAGTGGTTGAGCACCTAGAAAGGAATGAGCTTATCAACGACGGCCAACACGGTTTCAGGGACGGGAAATCCTGTGTCACAAACCTACTGGAGTTCTACGACAGGGTGACAGCAATAAGGCACGAGAGAGGGGTGGGTAGATTGCATATTCTTGGATTGTAAGAAGGCGTTTGACACAGTTCCACACAAGAGATTAGTGCAGAAGCTGGAGGACCAGGCAGGGGTAACAGGGAAGGCACTACATTGGATCAGGGAATACCTGTCAGGAAGACAGCAGCGAGTCATGGTACGTGGCGAGGTGTCAGAGTGGGCGCCGGTGACGAGCGGGGTTCCACAGGGGTCAGTCCTGGGACCAGTGCTGTTTCTGGTATTTGTGAACGACATGACGGAAGGAATAGACTCCGAAGTGTCCCTGTTTGCAGATGATATGAAGTTGATG